>DWEC01001467.1:0-13338 GCA_018245735.1 Microceris miodesmiata | reverse complement strand
GGTTAAGAGTTAATCGTACTTTGTTTATTAAAACCCAAAAAATCCCAGTTTTCTTTTATTTCATCAATAAAACATTTCATGAATATGAGTGCAAATACATTCGTAAAATGAAATTTTACGAATAATTAGTTACATATTTATTTACAATTTCTTTGCTCATATTCGGTGTTTTGCGAAAGACTTCATTTCCAATTTTATTCTTTTATTTAATTTTCCTTTACTTTATTTTATTACTCTTTGCTTTATTTTATTACTTTCTATTGCTCTTTTACATGATCATAGTTTTATGATATTTGTTATCTAAACTACAATGAAGAATTTGTCTAAAATCGCTTTAACTATATACTGCGCAAATAGAAATAATGTACAAAATGTCGTGTTAATTTAATAAACGCGTTTTGAAACGTATAATACAAGGGGCGGATGGCCGCGCGGTTGGACATAGAGCGGCTAACCGCGCGTACGTGCAATTAATAAGCAAAGTTCTCTTTTAGAGACAGCGCCATCTAACGAATGTTTACTAACAGTAAAATATATGTGTCGTTATTTATTCTAGTTAGGAGCAGCGCTCATAGATGGCAGTGCTCGCTTAATTCGCTCATTTAATTCATGTTCATGTTGTAGATGGCGCTAAGCGTCATGATTTAGATATTTGAATACTACGTTGTATTTTGAATGGTGTATTTTAGGATTTTGCAATCGATCTGTCACTTTGTTATTATATTTTTAAATCAGAATATTCAAGGCCTCTCCCAAATAAAACTTCGCGAAATTAGCCAATATAAACTAGGTTTCTTGAATATTTGGCGTCGTTATATGCGTATTTTTACGTAAGGCATATTGTATTTATAACATCATGCGTACGAAATTGCATAAGCCGGTTGTCATTCGAGTCATTACACAGCGTTCAGCCTATTTTATATGCGATTGTTAATAGGTAAACATAACTGAAAATAATTATTATCCAACATTTTTTATGCTCGCTTCACATCAAATAAACAGTTTGAAATATTACGACAAGCCATGTTACAAACCCAACTTCTGGTGTAGCAAGATGCATATTTAAAAAACTTGTTCATTTTTTTTATAAGTGGCACAAACGGATTTAAAGTCTCGCTACTGGCTCGTCTCTGTGGGTGTGTTATGAAAGGCGTAAGCGATGCGTTCGTAGTTTTAGACAAAACATTTTAAAAATGTATTATTATTGCACGATACTCGAATTTTGTAAACTGAACTTTGGGAAATTAGGTTCGTAGCCCACTTTTTTGGTAAGTAGTAAACATTGGTCGTACGGCCTCTATATACGGATACATTCGCAATATCATTTAACATCACCATAAACATAAAGAAAGTTGGCTCTACAGCGCGCGATTCAGCAATCTAGAACTCTCCTATACATTGGATTCTATTCTGTTAGTGTTTGTGGCAATGTTATTTCTAAGCAGCTTCTCGACGTCAAACGCTGTTGCTTGCCGCTTAGCAGCCGAAATCACTACTATAACAAAGCATTTGTTGAGAACTTAACATCACGCCTGTAATTACCGAAGGGCTAGTCAGAGATACAGTCTGAGATTTAGATACGTTTGTTAAGCATTTGTTAAGTGAGAAACCTTGAAAATAACATTTTTGTACTAGTAGCTATCAACGCAACGAACGTCACGAGAGCACTATAAATAATTCATCGTAGTGCGTACGCGCACTTGGAGTAATTATATTACGCGTAACGAGCTGTGTGCAGTGATGCAACTGTGCGTTATGTGTACGGGCACGAGATCGTACATATGTAGGTATATCGTATACACCGGCTGATGCACTAGGCGTCGTTCAGATACTATTTAGTAAAGCTATTTTTGCCGTTATTTTTGAGGTGTCTTATACATTCTTCACTCTGCTCTTAAACGCAAGTGGGTCTCGGAGACTTCTGACTCCCATATCCGTCCATATCTGACCCATTTGGTCCAGACAAGTCACTCCTAACCTTCTTCGGCGCCTGCATCCATCACATCCGCATTCGTAATATTGGAACAAAACGGCAATTCGTTAACGTTGTCAGTGCAACACACTTGTGACCGGATTGCGACCGGTCAAATGTTATAAAACCTTCGCAAATATATCAGGGTCCGATACACATCTAGACATGATCATCAGTCACGTATCCAACCATCCGTTCAGGCGGCGATCCATTGGCTTACTTTGGCCATACGCTCGTCATAACCCGCCAATGCATTAACATTAACACTCGTTTTGGTTAACTTTTCTGTTCGCTACAGTATAAAAATGTGGCGTTCGAATCGCCAATGGATCACACGTCTTAAGTATTACATGCGTACTGCCTGTAACCAGTTGATGGCAGGTGAAATATACCAATATTTAACGCAACAATAAATTTTTATCAGCTCAGCTGTCTAATTGAAACTAAATCGCTCGGTTATACGTACCAACATTCATACGAACAGACATATTTGGTTCATGCTTAAATTTATTATGTTGTATGTTCAAGTTTTAAAAAAACATCGTAACGGTTTCATAATAACTTGTACTACTTATATGACGTTGTAAACGGAGAGTGTTATTTATGGTGAAGCCACAAACTATGCTAATGGGATATTAAAACAATATATCAAAAACATTACTAAATTTATGTGATATTGTCTTTAGCGATCTCATATTCTGAATTTGCATTTCTCGTTTAATACGTCATTGCCTTCCTACATGAACAAATTCCACAGATACGGAATATCGCGCCACGTTTTAATACAAATTAATTAAAAAATACATGAGAGATGATAACTTTTACGCAACTGCTCATACTAAGGGCGGACATTTTAGCGGGACGGTACGTGTCTTCGGGCGCTTCGATACCGCGTTCTCGGAGCGCCGCGCGGATATCGGCCGTCGTGAAATTCATTCATAACAATGACATTGAACGACACCGATAGCCCCAATGAATGGAAACTGTGTCGCGATAGTGCGAATGTTTCGACATTTCGTTTGTTTCATGGAGATTAGGGCGAATGGAGTAATAATAATTTCTATCGGCTTATTACGCGATTCGTGTTACCAGTTGCAAGGCGCATTCCATCATCGGCCAGGAAACGAGGTGAAGTGGAAATTGTTATAGCTGAGATTATAACAGTTCGCGATACAGAAATATACAGAAACGCTGTAGACGCAAAATATGTTACAATAATAATAATAATCGCTATTGTATCTTAATAGGCTCACCACCTATTCCATAGTGAGACGTTAACGTAACTGGTGAAAAGTTGGGAGTATTCTGCATTCCTCTGCCTCTTCGGGGATTACAGGCTTGAAGTTACGTATCTTAAGATGGTCTCTATTACACTTCAGATTAATGTAATTCTTATTTCGCCTCGAATCATTCTTTATATGACATTATTGCCGTTTTGTATTGGTGGGCTTCAAGACTACATACATGGTTATTCAAATAGTTAAACGTTTCACTATATTTCACCATAATGAGAGTTGAAGAGGGTTAATTGAATACCGAAAAACTGAAATTCGTGTGCCATAATTAAAAAATAATACGGTGTAGTTTGTTAATTTGGGTCCTCTCTTCTCAGTTTGTCTTGACAATGCCGTTTGATGTTTGGAAAATATATTTCAATTCATTTCTCATATCCTAAATCCCATAATTTAATCAATAAAAACCATTGGTCACACACACGTGACCGTACAAGTCGTAGGTAGATTGGTGTTTTCCCATCCGTCTTACAATATATCAATGTTATATGAAGTAAAAGGAGCGTAGGTCGCCATCCTACCAGATGGTCTGACGACCTGAAGAAATGAACGGGAAGCTGCTGGATTCGGAAGGCCCAGGACCGGTAGGAGTGGCGCCGACTAGGGAAGGCCTATGACCAGCAGTTGCAGATGATTTGAAGTATGATATATGTTTAATTATAATAAAATTATAGAGATTCAATAAACACAACACGACCAGTGGGATCACTCTTGGAGTGCGTGTCTCGCATTATGCCTACATGACACATTCTCCCCCACTAACCCACTTGCATTCCCTAACTAATGTACATAATTTTCTAAACGTATATAATGTTGTGTTTGTCGCTTCATTATCAATCGACGCCGTGAAATTTGCATAAATAAATGGTCGTATGTTTCGTATGTCAATAAATTTATGGTTCGCGAAAATAACTTAATGAATGTATCCAAAAGTTACACCAAACCTGCCATAGTAAAAATAGACTTAAAAGTGAGTAACTTACAAGTTTTAAAACGTAACAACGTGACAAAACGCCTGTAATCCCCGAAGGGGTAGGCAGGGGAGTGTAGTACCTACACTCCCACGTTTCACACGTTCATTTACGTTCCATAGAATAGGTGGTGAGCTTATTGCCATACAACGGGCACAGTCACTACTAAAACACTAAACTAAATCAGAAAAATACAATAGTACCCGACCCGGGATTTGAACCCAGGACCTCACAATCGGCAGTCACGCTTGCAGCCACTCGACCAACGAGGCAGTCAAAAGTATTACACGTACGTACAAGCTTCATAATCAGCTATCATATCTCCGATAAAAGAGTAAAATTAAGAAGAATTATGAGATAGAACACAGATGATAGTAATGAAAAAGAGGTACCGGGGTAGAGAACGAAAACAAATTTGATACGAAAAAGTAGTAGAGACGAAAATGATGGTAATTTAAAATGAAACGGTGTATACAGCACAGGATACTGGTCAGAAATCCGCTCCCATAGCTAACGTTTACGACATTTTCCCGGTAGCCTGCAGATTATTTGGTATCATATAAACATTTAACTTTCCCGAAACCAATGAAAACGGTAGCTTTTTTTCACGTAGGAAACTATTTTCGCCGAAACTCGGCCGCCGTGATGTACGCGCAGCAGAACCGATTACAGACCAAAGTAATATTTTATATATATTTAACACGGGCTGACTTTAATAGGACCGTCGACGGATTTGTACAACGGCTGCCATCGCATTTCCTGCTCAGAAAAAGTCAAATGATTTCTTTCAAATCTCATTTATAACCATTTCTCCATCTACATAATTTTAATTAGACATTAAAACTCATTAATGTTATATATCGTCTTCTGAATTCTTAATTTCCTGTCCAATATATCTATTAAATACGTCGTTTTGTTAAGATTTTCCAAGCTATTGACTTTATTTATATTAACCTAACTATTGGATACGGTTTTAATGGGTGTTTATTTGTCGATATAGCTTTACTGTGATACTTAGTAATAAATTAATCCCTTTTTTTACATACTGGTTCCAAGATGCTGGGCTATTGTTAAAAGCTGCTTTCAAGTACTAGACATTTCGAATTACCTCAAACTGTAGTGAATCACAATTCTTTCACAATATAGTCACAATTCACACCCTTCGGCACTTCCATCTTAAAAAAAAAACATTCGTCATGGATGTAGGTATAAATCGTGTAAGATCCCTTTAAAATAACGAGAGAACAGGAAGATTCAAAGCTTTAATTCCAATGATAGTATCATCGGAACACCCGGAACTGTTTCTGATATATGCAATCCGCCCATTATTACACACTGGCCCTCCACCAGTGCACTGCGCGCACAAAGCTTTTCCTGTAAACGCAACGCCGCAGTACATAACGCAGGTGTTGCTGTTGTTAACCAGAAGTTACAAGATAATGGTGAAAGCTCCATTAAAATTTCTATTTGCTCCGTCCGACCAGCTGTGCCAAGATTGTGTTACACTTAGCGGGGTGGATGTATGTATGAAGACATATAATCACTATGATAGGGAGGTAATCCGCATAAATGTTAACGATGGCGTCCGTGACCTTTTCCACCTGAGGCTCTGTATATGTTGGCCATTTTTGCTTTTGTAAATGTTTCTTCAGCATAGTCTAGATGAAATATTAAAAGTCATGAGGAGTCATTAAGATAGGCATGAGGAGAACTCTCCTTCAGTGCCGGAATGCATTAGCAAATTCTTTGGTATTCCATGTGTCCATAGGCGGGAATGACCGAATCATTTACCATCATCATTGTCAGCCTATTTCCATCCACTGCTGGACATAGGCCTCTCCAATAGCACGCCACTGAACCCGATCTTCAACTCATCACATCCAACCATGACCTCTGATGAAATATAAAAAAAAATCTTTTTTCTTTCTCTAGTTTCCTTCTAATAGAATGTGATCAGTTTACGAGCAGAAAAAGCATTATCTATCATTTTTCCTTAAGCAAGTTGTCTCTACATTGTGCCTTTTTGCTTTTGACCTATTAAATTAAGGCTTAGTAACAGTGTTGATTTTAAGTTACTTATCTCGCAATTTTCGAATAACTTTTCTCATTGAATTCGTACTATCCAAGAGAAACATCAACATACACGTTCGATCAACACGGGCATTGCACAGAGTGTGATTTCGCAATAAACACATAAACCCTATACACCAACGTATGCATGTGTATAAAATTAATATTGAATGTGTAACGTGGGATACTGGGACCGTACCGGTTTACGTAACCAAAACACGAGGTAGGTATTAAATAATAACACCGGCTACCTACAACTACCTGCCGCCGGTACGGGCGCACGCGCTTGTAATTAGCGCGATTGGAATTGCAAAACGAATGTCCATTTAGCATCGGGCAGCTACGCGCGCTTGTTGCGTGTCAGATGTAAATTTCTCAAACTATTATTTTGATTGATGGCAACCTGTAACAGCCGAGCTCTGTAATGGTATTGTCGCGGCCGCTGAAGTCACTGCAATCCGCTCTGTTGTCACAAACTTTGCAATTACCGGGGAATGTCATGTTGGCTTTTTTATATTTATTAAGTTATTGCTTCCGTTGTTGTAATCTATACAAATTCATTGATCGTCTTCACCGTCATCGTCATTATCATCTACTACCTTTCGAATGTCATATTCTGTTAAACTGGCGAAGTGAAGTTTGTTCGGCTTCAAACTCCTTTCTTTGTGGAGAACTCTAAGGTGTGCGAGTTTCTATTCGCTGAATTGTACCGCAATGTTGTTAATCTTTATGTGTGCTATGAAAAGACCAGAGGTAATATTCTCGGTAAAATTAGATTTTAAATTACTAGTCGTTCGATCAACAAGTGGAAGTGTCAACGGGTTTCCTGGCGGACATTCGCACGCCCGTTTCAATAGAAACTTGATTCGCCATCGCGGCTTCTTCAATACGGACGACTTTGTAAAGGCTTTCAAAACGAGAATATCTCGTATTCGCACCCAACAGGCTTCCAGCTCGACGATCGTTGGTGCAATGCCTTCATTTTGAGCATCGGGTAACTATCAAGCGTAACATTATGTAGCTTAATATGAAAATTTTTACGGTAACATCATCACACTAGACCGTCAAACTGTCACCAGAGTGTGAAATATCTCAGTCCTTACCGACCTGATATACTGCTTCTACATTCATCACTATATTCATATATGCACACCGGTATAAAAGACCTCTGCCTCTCTCATCAACCCGTATGTAATCCATTTGGTCAAGATAGGTCATTGTCTTCTTCGTCATATACGCATTGTATATTTCTGTTACCATTATTTAAACGATCCTTCTCTATATTACAAATTCATTTATGTTTCAACATGAAAAGCGTAATATAAAAGTCATTATTGTCGTATTTACAATTCACACGACCACTAATGACGCATCGACATAATGAGCACCGCTAGCTGGGGCCCTTTGTGCGGCGTGAAAATTATAGGCAACGAGAACTAGAACTAATGCCACGGAGTTATTATCGGTCATTGCGAATATAGTCCGCGACGAAATGAGTAACCTGGCAACCAATGCGCCGAACAATGCACTCGGCGTTGCGCAAACGCCCAACGGCTTGTCCTTCCTCTCGTGCCGTACGGCCTTTTGCTACCCACTGCACTATATACTATCACTGCTGCTTTGACCTTAATAGAACCTGTATCGCCACGATAAATATCTCCACAGTATCAATCATAGGCAGTTGCTGCGCGGAAGCGCTTTTTATCTCGTGACCGAATATATCTCCTTGCATCATGCCTATTGGTGGTTGAGTTGTCTTAAATGAAATGTGTACAAAACTATGTTGTAAATGTCTTGAGATATATATTCTCTGGGTATTATAATTTTTTGCAGATATGTGTACTTACGTTATGAATGTTCTTTATCAAGAATGCGCTAATTTTATCCAAGTATTCAACATATTTTCCGCGTTTCTCTAAAACATTCCATTCTGTAATGTAATTCGCTATGTGTAATGCAATTTAAGGATCATATTTCAATTCAACGTAATTCTAAAGACATTTCGATGGAGAAATTTCAAAATTAACCCAAATTTAGCTAACATAGTTTTTATTGGCCTTATTCTGGGTGTAAAAAACTAATATTTGTTCAAGTCGATAAAGCCATTGCGTCCCCGTTACATGAGATAAAAAGCAGCTTGCCCCTCTACCTGTCTTACGCTGCCCTACATTGTTCCTAACCTGAAAAAACATCCGTAATGAATCATCACCTTTCGTAACAATTGAAACAATCAATCGACTCCGAGTCCATTTTTCGCATTACGTAAATTCAATTTAACGTTTTAACGAAAGCTTTCGATTTGCTCTAACAATCGCATGTGTATTGTATGTAATTACAATCGAAATTATAGTATTCAATCCATTCGACGATTCGACTATTATTATTACAATCATGCTGTTATCCATGATTATAAATGTACCGGTTTAACTCACGTGAGTTTTTTCGGGATGGGCTGACTAGTTTCGGACCTGTACGAGGTCCTTCCTCATGAGCTCTCAGCGTTTGCATGCTGTTATCGTTATTGTTCTTATGCAAGCAATTTCTGGATATTTCTCCGTGTATAATCAGGTCTGACTCATGTGTGTCTAACCAGGAAAATATAAAGGTTCTTATCGAATTACTCTCTGACATTGCAAATTTGTTCCAATTAATCTTTGTGCTTTGTGGTTTTCCCTCCTCATTGTTCTCCGCTGCGTCTGCTATCTCGACGCTTCCTTTATGTGGTATCCGCTGAGTAGGTACCATTGTTTGATTTGATACATTTTTCAAGGCGAATTTTAACTGAACATGATATAATTAGCCAACAATATCCAACTATTGGAAATCACTAGATAAACCCTGTGCACGTCGAATTACACAGCGATTTGTAATGTTCAACGAATGAGTTTTAGTTATGATTATTAACCAGACCATATTCTTGTTACTTTCGACATTTACTAGAAAGACGCTATCTTAGATCAATCGGTCATCTTATCAGATTTAATCTAAGTTATAGTTTATGATTAACATGCATCTGCATCGGCTACCCAATCGTATTCGTCTTTATGTAAAGGTCTCTGTTCAGATCTGTACAATAGCGTACATTTTCATTAATGCACTCTATGATAATTGGCTTTGTAAGTTTTTACTGTTAGTGTTTGTATTATTTATATTGTGTTGTGTTCAGGGCTCCCGCCCGCAAACCCCAGTGACCCCGTGTTGTTATCGAATACCAAGTTTTTATTACAACGGGGTGCGATTACCGGCGCCGTGATATCATCGCCGGTTTTAAATGTGACGTCAACGCGCTTCCAACTCACACACTTCGTATTTTACATTTATGGACCTTATCGAAGGAAACGCCACCGCGATAAATACGACAATGCAAAATAATAACATGCGAACATTATTCATTATATCCATTTATTACATATTATGTTTTTTATGAGCACAAGCACCGTTAGTTTGACGCGCCCTGAGTCATCGGATTATAAATAAATGATATATCAAAGTACGAACACATAAATTGCAGGTAGTTTCTTAGTGTGTGTTTGTGTGTACACGAATTCTTCGAAGGATCTCCTACGATTACTAGCCTTCGAATTTTTTTGTGTTCTTCTATGTACCTACATAAAATATATTGTTAATATTATCATCATCATCATCAGCTTATCTCAGTCCACTGCTGAACATAGGCCTCCTCCAATGAGCGCCATTGCGCCCTGTTCTCGGCTCGTTGCATCCAGCATCTGTCTGCAGCCTTTCGCAGATCGACGTCCCACCGGACCGGAGGACGTCCTACACTGTTTGCCGAGCTGCGGTCTCAACTCCATGGTCAAAATATCGAATAATGTACACAATAATATCATGAAAAACGAAATCCTACGTATCAGCTGGGACTACATTATATACGAATATACTTATGTTCATACAACAGAGCATAATAACTTCGTTCGATATTCGCTATGAATAGTTGATGAAAATCGCGCCCGTGCAAAGGGCAACGTTCTGGAAGGAACAATAGGGATTAGCGCAGCCACCATTCGTTCGCCGAACACGACGTTATCATCCGTTAAAACTTTTGCTTGACGAAGCGCGACAAAATTCGGCCGTAATCCTCCTCGCCACTGCGTGAGGTAATCTCGGCGTCTAATTTAATTTACGCGCTTCAATGATCGTGCTTAATGTTCTAAAACAACAAGTCATTATGTCTTAGAACAAATTGCCCCACCTCAATATGAAGCAATATCAATATATTCCATATATTGTCGAATTTATTATATCTGCTTCTGTTAACGAAACGCCTGGTGAAAATTAGGTAGGTAGCGAGACAAGAACATAGTGAACATAAATAAAAATCAAAACTTGAAAAACAAGTAATCCATTGTTGTAATCGACTAAGTTGTTGTCAATATATTATTTTTAGGCACATAACTTCTTTTCCCATGGCGCCCATTTTCTGTATCGGTAGGCAGAGACGGATATCCATTTGCTACGGTACTGGCGAACTTCCTTCGCCTCATCTACATTCGATTAAAATCTTTATTTATACCCGTCTATTAGAGGAACTTTTGAACTGGGCATCCTTTAAGACACCTCTTATCTGATCGTACTACATTTCCCTGAGTCTGCCATTAACGCTTTTATTGTCGTTACATGTTATATGTAATATTTAAAGCGAGAGATTCCTTAGCAATTTCCCGAGACGTCGTTAAACAACACAGTTACGATCTGTAAACGCGACGCGCGTTAATTATCGCACGGCGGCACCACTGTCGCCGGTGCGGTGCGTTCACGCGCGACCGCTAAATCTGACGCCGCGCTAAATGCGTTATTTGTACCGCGATTCCGCATTGCGACCGCTATGCTCCTGACACGTTTACGTACAGTTAATGATCCATTCATGTGTTCGAGAATTAAAGACCCATATGATTATAAATGTACCGGCTTAACTCACGTGCGCTTTTCGGGGTGGCCCGACTAGTTCCGGACCTGTACGAGGTCCTTCCTTCTGAGCTCCCGCACTTGCAGCGAGGTTGCGGCGGAAACTCAGATGGCTGCGCCGCGACCTCACTATCAAGTCCGAAACTAGTCGGGCCATCCCGAAAAACGTACGTCAGTTAAGCCGGTTCATTTCCACTCATGAGTATAAACACTCACGAAACATTTCATTGTGAAAAAGATGCTTATAAACATATAATGCCAATACGTAAAGCTGATTTAACGTTGACCGTGGTATTATTGCTTTTTTATTTGTTGACGCTATCTGAATTCGCGATTAAAACATCGTGATAGTTTGAATTTGAATTTGGTTTGAATTTAATTTCGGGTATGGGGTTCAAGTTTTAAAAAGAGTCCCTAAATTTGGAAAGTTATGTTCGTTTTTTAAGATCAACATTCCATTTGCTATAGCGTCGTAAATAAATCGTGAGAAATTTACACGCCTTAGAGTTTTACATCACTGAAGCGTGTGAAGTCTTCCAATGACCAGTTGTCCTGCATAATAGACTATGACTCCTCCTCACGAAATATGAGTCTGCTAAAGCGGAACAATAAAAGGGTCGATGAGAATGATGATGACACTATCACACTCGCTACTTTATATTTCTCTTTCTTTTAAATAGGTCCATTAGCAGACCTCCACCGGCATTAAGACCGATGGTATTTTATGGTCGAGAACTGCGTATCCGCGACTTTCCATGTGATTTTATCGCTTGTTAACTGTGTCGTTAAAGTCATTCGTACCGTAGCTGTTTTAGGTTAATGGATACTTACTTGGTTAGTTAGACGCGTGGATCGTTTCGCCGTAATGGACTTTGTGAGAAAGTATGAAAATTTCGTTGGTTCTTATCACGGCGTCCGAGTCGTTATCACTGTCGCTTGTTACGCGTGTTGTTTGTTCTGGCCCTCGAAAGTTCCCAAAACTCAAAACCTAAATATTCCACCAATGTAACCTAGTCGAGTGTTTGAATTTTAAGGGTTATTTTTGTCACGCCTGTGAAGTTGTTAGCGTTAATTTCGTCTTTTGTTTTTTTTTTAATATTTTCGTGCAATCTGTTATTATTATTGAATCCCGACGTTTGGTCCCTTACAGGGTAGACAAAGAACATCGAGTGCCAATTGTCTCTCTCCTTCCTGACTAGACAATCTGCAAATTATGCTAAATGTTTTTCCAGTAAATAATAATCAAGAAATTAATTATTAATTGGTTGTTGCAACGATTTCGTTATTCGCCGTTCCAATTTCATTGTGTGGAGTCTGCGAACTCACACTTGGCCAGCGTGGCAGACTATGGCCTTAGCCCTCTCAATATGAGAGGAGATCCATATTCCAACAGTGGAATTACAATGGGTCGATTTTTTTTTAAACTTCCAACATTGGTTTGTCCCCATTCCACTTAGTCTAAATATGATTGAATCCAACATGAAATGTTCTGAACGACAATGAGTCCAGTTTTAAAGATACAATGATTATTAGTCGCCGATGTGTTTCATACAGCGATGGGGAAACTGCGGTAATCTCTGCTAGCGGAAATTGTCCGTGACGCTATCTCGTTGGGCGATGGAGCTGAACTGTTCGTTGTTGCCAATCGTTCGTATTCAATGCAATTTATTTAATAACTGCTAATTTAATTATTATTATTACGTCGTCAAGCTAGGTGCCTTGCAGGATAGACAGAGAGTACCGAGTGCCGAGTATCTCACAGATCTCACGTGCTTCTTCTACGTTAATCACTCTTTTTGTCTTCCTTGTACTTCTAGGATAAATAACATATAAGTATGTAAAAATGTAAGTTTCAGTTAAAATTTGTAAATTTCGTACTTACTTCACTTTGCCATACGTCTATAATGATTTTTTATTCCTACTTATTTATCTATCTATATGCCACAAATATATTCTACTATTGGCATTTATTCGATGGAGCAAATTTAGATATAACATTCACAATAATAATCTCTTTTTGAACTCAAATCAGCGCCCTACGAAACCCCGATCGTCGTCGAACCGAGCTAATGGCTCACTGCGGTGACGCAATCAATCACCCCTCCGTGCG
>DWEC01001466.1:0-13340 GCA_018245735.1 Microceris miodesmiata | reverse complement strand
ATTCTCTCTCTATCAGGTTCTATTTAGATATCTGTTCAAAATAAAACAAAGAATATCAAGTAATTTTTTGGTGATATCCGTATCTATTTTCGAAACAATATCATTATTATGAAGTACAAAAACTCATGTTTATTCTATAATATTTGGAACAATATTATAAATTTATAACTGTTTGTTAAGATACTCTTTTGTAAAGGTATTTTTAATTAGAGTGAAAATTTGAATCTAATGAGATTTTAATATTTATGCAATTTCAGTAATACTTAATTGAAGAGGCGTTTTAATGACATAGTTCTTATTGTTAATAATGTTTTGGAGAACTGAAAGCATTTTTGTCAATATTTACTGTAAATTGTAGCTTTAGTTTTGTGAAATTGTTAATATCGTAGGTATACCATTTCGTCTTTTGTAACATTGCTTTTTACACCGGAAAGTGAAATAAATATAAAATATTTTTGTAGATGTTGAATTTTATTTAAACATAATGTAATCATACATTTTTTTATGATGATGATATCCTCTATAACGTATCCTCAATGGCACCAATTGGCTGGCGAAAATTGGTAGGGGATTGAAGACGAGTAACAAAACCGAATCTGGTTTTGAAAGTGTTGTCACAAGCGTGACAGCAACCAACAGTTGTATAAATAAACGTTTTATATCTATATATCACGCAATACCTGTCGCACGTAAACACAAATATTACGTAAGGCTGAAAGCTAAGCAATATCACTCACCGTCCATTGGAAGTATGATGACGTATCTACGAATGGCCACCGCGCTCCGTACCACGCAACATCACTTGCCTTCAATACTGTAACTTCATCAGAATCACTCCCAGATGCCGCTGTATCCGGCTTCGATGGAGGCAACGAAAAAACTTCATCCATTTCCAGCGATTCCTTAAATTCTTCATCGTCGTCTACAGATAACAAAGTATCCTTTAAATCCTTCATCTTTGATTCATTACTCGCTTCGGTTTCAGTGGTTTCGACAGGCACGGTCGTAGTTGCTTTAGTGGTTATAAGCACGTCATCGAATATTTTATTATTAATGCTTGGCGTAGCCGGTTTTTCAGTCGGCGTACGTAAGGTATTAAGTGGTGGGTAATATTTGAGTAAATTCCTAAGTTCAATGGGGTCGGGTGCAACAGTAGGTCCAATGATACTATCCTTTTCCCTGGGCTTGAGTGACATGTAATGATCGAGGAGTTGAACACTTCCAGACGCAGTACCCACAAGTGGGATTTCTTCAGTGTTCTTAGTCGGAATTGGTGTAAATGTTGTAGACGCCATTAGTTTTTTCCAAGGTCTTAAAGCTGGTATGGTCCAAGGGGGCGTCGTTGCTTTTTCATTAGCAACGGTCATAGGTAAAATGGTTGTAGGAGTAGTGGTAGGTGCTGGTGTTGTAATAGTGTCCAAAATAGATAGATTTGATGATGATGCCAGAAGTTCAGGAGATGTTTTCAGCTCCTTTTTTCGAGATTTAATAATATCACGTCCTGTTGGCAACAATGACGCTGCAGTATTAACTTCATGTTGATTCTGCATATTCCTTCGCACGTATAAAGCAACATTCATGACATAAAGAGGAACGCAAGACAGAGCCAGTGCAAGAACTATACCGAACATTATGAGCAAAACATATCTCAACGTGGACCTTCTTCGGGAGCGACGAATGTGAATCGAAGGGCTGTAATCGCGTCCCTTGCCCTTGATACCACTATTAACGAGCACCTCTTCTGTTTGTGGTAGGATGGTGTATTGAAGACTGTTTTCACCGTGCCTCACTGTTTTATACATGGCTGACGCTGATCTCACAAAAGAAACACTACGTAAACGTTTTGTTGGAAACGAAAACTTTTCACATGCTCGTTTTTTTCTTTAGATGAAAATGACACTGAGATGATTATTGGTAACGCGATACATCAATGTTGAGATGGGTCAGTGCGAGCGGCCAAGGATGCTCTTGCTTTGTGCAGCGTTGATAGTCGGCTGGTGGGCGATGCGCGGAGCGCATGCGCGACAACATCGAACGGCTGCGCGCTCCCCTAGTGTCTTCCCGGTGGCTTGTCGCCCCAAATTATAACTTATAAATTCGCAGACATCAATGAATTGTATATTACGCGAAACAATAAATTGAATTGCGATACAAACCATTTGTAATATCTTATACATATTTTTGGTTTACATCAAATCATCCTGTTGCAACGTTTGAAATTTAAGAGACCTTATATTGAACGAGTTTGCAAATGTGTTTATCATCAAGGATAAATGTACCACAACAGCCCTATATTTTAAATTTCTTCCATGTTGCATAATTCCAAATATTTATCTTGGAAAACATATGCATACCTATATATATAAAATTAGGGTAACACTAGACTAAAGTTTTATTATCAGACAAAATACAAGCCTAACTAGGATCTTGTAAAGAGGAAACGTCTCTATATTTTAATAGATGCTCATTTTGACCCCTTAATAAGACATCAGTGAATCGTATCTTTTGTGCCAGAAATTATTTTATATACAAATAAAATGGGATTATGGAACTTTATGTTTCATACACTATATTAAATCAATGCTATGAAAAACTTAAAAATGTTTCAGAGCAACATGCGCATATTACGATGTTGAAAAATTGTGCATGAAATTTCCGTTATATCTACACTTACCTATTTATTCATTTATTCTTAATTGCACACCATAACAAAGGGCGGACCTAATGCCTAGTGGCATTCTCCACCAGTCAACCCTTGGAGAATAATATCGACACAAAAATAAAAAAGGCAAGTGCAAAAGAAAAGAAAATTGAGAAAGATATGAAAGTATAATTTTTGGGGTAATGACTAATAATATAAAACTTCGCATTGTACTAGTCGTATTACAAACAATATGAGACCACACATTGCGGGAATGTTTTCAGCTCATGTTAATTATTCACCTAATGCTCACATACATAATTCGGCTTCACATACACATGTACGAAATGGGCTTATGGTCCCATGAAACATATGTTTAAAAAATGTAAAGTATATTATGTTCAGTATGTAAGAATACGTCGTGTAATTAGTTATTAGTAAGTTATGCTTTGTAAGCTCTACGACGATTTGCGATAATAGTACGCAGATTTGGAGGTGCAGATACACACACACACACACAGACAGATATAACACACACAAATGCACATATGTATTATATATACATATAATAAAGTGGTTACATTTTTAAAATTGCAAGTTACACTATAAATGACAATTTTTGTTTTTAAATTTTTCTTGTCATTAAAGTACCTATTTATCAGCGCTCGATAAAATGAAGTTACAACATAATTCATGATATCACACCTTTATTTTCTCGAAGGATTAGGCCAATTGAAGTATAACACTCCCACTTGTCATCTATTATTTTATACTTTCCCCAATGGAATAGAGGGTGAGCCTACAGCCATACACCGGGCACAAATCCAGACTCCGATCTATTAGAAAGAACTTCAAATTGGAAAACCCAATAGTAAGCGATCCGGGGATATAACCTCGAACCTATGATAAGTTACGGGCTACAATAAGCATATAATAGTCCCTATTGTATTAGACTTTGTCTCCAAGGCACTGTTAGAGGGTAAATAAATTACATTCCCCTGATTTATCGTCGATTCCTCATATAAGGTTTCGGTTTCATTTGGTGAGTCAGATTTCTTATAAACGATTTACTGAAGCATAATTCAGTATAACGATTAAATTCAGATACTTTTTAGGGGATCAAATCATAAAGCTGACTTCAGCAGTCTTAACAGCGTAATTATATTATGTACCTATAAGACACGAATTGACGTAGATGTAGGTACATACGTATAAGTCTATTTTACTTAGATAATTCGTTCTGTTACTTTATGACTTCAATTCAAGATTCTCAAAACCAGATCTGCCTCGTTATTCGAATGGTTGCCGATCAGATCAGTTGTCATCAAAGTGCTCTTTAAGAAATATATGTTCTTCCACTTTAAGTTACATCTTGCATGCTATATTAATAATATAAATTAATACAGTTAAAGCAAAAAACTTTTTGATTTCCTTATAATTCATATTGTGTAATATATATTATTTATACCTAAGTAACTAGATGACCCGGTGAATTACTAGGGTTCATTTGTATATAATTTCCTTTAGTTATTTAAAAAAAACATGCATTATTTACGTTCATATTGTTAACATCAAACATGTTATTGAATGGAGCCAAACAGTGGCACATAGATGAGGATTATGGATATCCTGTAAAATTAGGATTTAAAAAACATTCAAACTTAAAACTGGTCGTCTTTATGGTCGAATGTCGTCTGCCGCTGAGCTGCTGTATATTTATTATTATTATTCATTAGCACACAACCGTTGAATTTCAAAATAATTAATTAGCCGCAACATTAAATTTATATTGAATATAACATTTTCATTAATATTCAATTTTCAAGATATGATTGCGATGCGTTTTACGCTATAGAAATAACTACTTCGAGCAAAAACCTGTTCATCTACATATTCATATTACACTCATAACATACATACATAGATACATTCCATTGGAATACCCAATGACTACAGAATCATTTCATAATGGTCTCTTACCACCACGTTCTATTTACTTAACAATAGTTTTACAACTCAAGCCAACACGCCCAGGGTTTTTGTTTCCTCAATTTAGGAGAGCACGTCTCTAATCTCAGCTTACCCAGATGCATTTTCAAGCTTTAATCTTGAAAACGTATATAAATTAACTAGATTATCTCCTCACATCGCCGACACGATTTGATTGCATAACAAGAAAAAACACTGAAAAGAGACTGAGGATTGCCGCGGGCAGTGTAATCATTGTTAGAAAAAAATCGACAAGCAGCATATTAACGAGTTTTTGCGTCCGGTCAAACAGCGAACGCACCATGCGAATACTAATTCACTTGACCTTGAACAGAATCACGTTTCCTTTCGAAATGGGCTTGTGAATGTGATATTTTTAGAATAAAAGTAAAAAGAGAACGTGGAGCAAAATAAAAAGGGTTGGCCGAACGAATCTTCCCATTTTTTGTTCGTCGACCATCTTTTTCTACTTTGATGGAGCGTCCCGGGTTAGATTAAGGAGTTCACAGGAACACGAAATCACGCTCGCTACCTTATACACTTCTGCGTAATTCCTGCTCCATTCGAGGCACATGTAATCCTCGTTTATGTTTACACACAAGTCTAATATGGTAATCGACTGCACTTATCATCTCATATGCACACACCTACATCCTCATATATGTATTTTTAAATCTTCAGACTGTTTTACTACGTGCAATTTATATACAAAAAAAACCTTTATATATATCGTACCACAGTTTAATTGGTTTGCTATGTAGGTTATACAATTTGATAATCCGTGAAGAATACGAAAACACTATAATAAATATTCAGTTGTGGATCATTCCGTTGTCATTTAAAGTTGTGTGGAAGATAATATATTACAATCTGATAATAATATGTATGTTTTATATCGCTACACGACCGTAACCATAAAAACCCAGTAACTAAAAAACTAAGTAGCGTAGGCGGTTCTATAAATAACCTAATTTAAGTGTATATAAAATTTCATAAACTGAATAGGAAATTGTGCAACATCCATAAATATACATAGCTAACTGACATTTAGCACTCTTTTAAATCATATTCAACACTTCAATCACTTCTTACCCTCCAAGAACCGACGAACTCAGCATATTATTACAGCGTCGTTGTTGCACTATTATTGAACCTTTCAAATTGTATACAGTACAAGTATAATAAATTATATGTAAATCTATTTTATTACATATATTAGCAACCAATTTATCTTTTAAATTATTAGAAAAAACGAAATCTCAAGTTTGTGTCGTCTTGTACAAAGATGTGTGTAGTCTCACATAAACAGCGTTTTATTAATTATAAACTAACTTCCTATCGACCTGAGTATATCATTAAAAACCTCTTTATCCTTTAACTTGAGAGCAAATCAAGTAAGACCTGGGGTAGATAAAATACAAATATATTCTTATAAAAGCTGTGTATATAATCTCCTACAATCAGCACTTCATTTGTTATGATTTATATATGTATCTATTTCATTATATAATTAGCAATAATTTTTTGTTATTAAGTTACTGCCGATAAGATGTCAGAATTATCTCGTATAAAAGGTGTGTAGACTCACATAAAAGCTTCGGTATGATTTGTTGTTCTGGTGAACAGTGGTAGGCAGTCGTTGTAGGGCATCGTTTGCGTTAGTACAATGACATCGACAACGCTGCTATTTTAGTGGGCTTTGGAAGCCAGCCAGCGCGGGGCAGCGCGGAGCAGCGCGGGGCAGCGCGGGGCAGCGCGGGGCAGTGCGGGGCAGTGCGGGGCAGCGCGGGGCAGTGCGTAAATAAACACACAGGACGAACGCACACTGCGCTCGCCGTACTAAACGAGCCGCCGAGGGAGGGTCCGACACGATGTTACCGTGCTGCTGTATTGTGGACGTGCGAAATTCAAAATATTCAGGGCTATCTTCAAGTAGTGGAATTATTTTTCCAATACATCTAGGTAACCTTTTATTTTGATTCGTAGTAAATCCTTGAATGTAGTAATCCTTACCGTTTTTTATACGTGATGATTACTTGTATTGTAATTGAAAAGTTAATGATTAACAAAACTGTGTCACGAATCAGATCATTTAATTATGTGTCTAAATAACATGTTACAATATTATACAGTGACTTGAATATTTTTGATGTACCTATACTTTAAACGCACGCCAACAGATTTGTTTGTTCACAACAAAATACGTAGTAGGATGTTGAAAGTTGATTTTGTACTTAAACAAATACGAATATGGTCAAAATGTTAACAAGTTATATATTATTTCAACAGATATTCTACGATACATGTTATGTTTGTTCATTATATAGGCCCGTAAAATAAAACAAGCAACAGAATATTTAACCTTCTCGATATAACATCACAATATTTTGTTGTGACGTAGCTTCGCTTGTTTGTTCTCGACACGTCACCGTACGAATTGTAATTTATTTTAAAGTTTTCTTAATTGATACTCATTTTAAATCAAGAAAATTATACGTATATGCATACTCGTGAAATATATTTTCGTCATGCTGTAAAATAAGGGAATATTAAACGGTATGCATCCGATCTCTAGAATTTTAGATGAATCAAATTAATGTCCTTCGCAGAAATCATAGATGTGTTTTAAGAAGGTACATTAATATTTCCATAACGAGTAGGAATATGACGGTCGAGCATGAGTACGAGGTAACTATCTATGTTGCCTCAATACAAGTATTTGAGTTGCTGAAATATAATACATATGTATAGTCAATTAGAATAAACTCACCAACCTTGAGGGTTCAAAGCACATCCTGCCAGTGTTTAACGACTTTGCCTAAACAAACATTTTCACGGACATGTGTTTAGCCGCTAATGTTAACGAGTCTTCGTCCGACCATTACTGTCCGATCCTTCTTTTGATATATCTCTTTGTAGACAATTGCCCGTGGGTACTATTATTATTATTTTCCATCACTTCACTCCTATTACTTCACAAAGCAACTCGAAAAACTAAGCCGGTACCTGCTGCGTGTAAACAAACCAAACAGTTTTTGTGACGTTTTTTGTTCGGTTTTCTTAATAGTTATCATGGACCCTTCCTTTCCGGGCTCTCCGATAAGTACTCCTTCTCTTATCTTATCCGCGGAGCACATAGTTCTAAGCTTTAGATAGCCGAGGAGAATATTTTTATCACACTATGATTTATAAATAAATATGCAGTGGGCGGGCCATATCGGCAATAATAAATGTATGTCGCCGTTTCTCTTTGTTTCCGTGCAACTTGTGGATCGGTAGAGAGCGATGGTGGCTGTTGTTCCCTGTGCAGTTCCTGGTACATGTTAGTTACTCGTATGTGCAATTGGCGTGTGATCGAATGTGACGGAATAGGGTGCATCGGCCGCTCCTGACCCTGGCTGGCCCAATGCCACCGCATATCTACTCAGCGCTGGGCAAGCCGCCAGCTCTCAGATCAGAACCTTCCGCATCGTTCGCAAATTATCTTTCGACACCGGCTTTCGTGCTACGGCTATTTTTGTTCATTATGAAAAGTAATTCATATGAATAGGCTCGCTAGCTTCACAGCTGACCGTCACAAGAAAACTGTAGGACTTCACACCATAATTAATTCAAGTAACATTAGGAGTTTAGAAGAGAAATACAAGCGTAGACATTTTTTTTGCTCATTTCTTTATTAACTAACCAGTATAAAATTAAGATTTCGCGGCTCTTCGAAACGTTATTGGATTTCGGATTGTAATGCCACAGTTGCGTGATCACGTTAAAGTTGTTGCTCGATAACATTTTGCCATGAATTAAAAAAAAAACGTAAAACTTCTGGTATTTGATTATTAAATACGGAACAATGATTTTCTGTATCTATTTTAAAAATACCTGCGTCATGGACACAGGTATATTCGTCGTACAGCCACAGTTTTAAATATTTGTCAATAACTTGATGGATTCAAACAGAAATCTGATTAATTCAGTAGAGAGTATTCACAATCGATTGGCAACTGTGCCGTTATGGGTTATTAAATGTTTGTTATTGGTAAATAGTTAGCATTGGCATAGGTTCAGGGCGTTGACCGACCAACTACGTCGCAATATCGTGCATTTATATCAAACCTCGGTTAGCTTTGTGTTTCGTAACCTGATTTTAATTTTTCTTACCTATAGGAACATTCGATACATACATATCCATATTAGGTTTCTTAGGAGTCAGTCGCGGGGGGAAAAATAGGAATCATTTGAACAGGATAAAAAAATTCAAATTGAAAAAATTTAAAACAACCCTTTCTAATATCTTTTTTTAATTTAGCGAGAGATTCGTGTGGCTGTGATCTCACTTGATGGAAAACGAGATGCAGCCTAGTATGTAGCACGCTGGGCTTAAAATAAAAAGTGCCTCTTCACTGTGGTAGAAACTATTTAACGTGTGAATTTACTGTAGGAATGTTTAATTATTTAAACATCGATACAGTATCAAATTAGTCTCGTACTGTACTGGGCCT
The DNA here is from genome assembly GCA_018245735.1 of Microceris miodesmiata. NCBI lineage: Eukaryota > Metazoa > Arthropoda > Insecta > Lepidoptera > Hesperiidae > Microceris > Microceris miodesmiata. Next base: position 4,214 of record DWEC01001466.1, on the reverse strand, counting down.
ATGTGTGTAGTATCGTACGTATTCGTGTTATAGATCTACAATCATCAAATATCAAGTATCGTAACATATTTGTATAGCCGTAGGTATCTAAATTCGAATTGTTATGATAATTATTAATTTCCTACATTACTAGTATATAGCATTTTTATGATTTACATATTGTTTTTATATAGTGATATGTTTGAAAAGGATAAAATATTTTAAATGTAGTTACGAAATTGTTTCAAATTCAGCGTAATATAAAACAGTGGGCAGTTATTGGGCAAATTAGGTCAATGGATATTAGATACATCGGATGATTGGCTAGGCTGTTACAATCAGGGGGAAAATAGGTCAGACCATGCGGCGTTTGTTACGACTACGAGGCACTTTTTATAGATAACTAGACTTTACAACACGCTTTAAGTATAAACTGCAGAATCCACTATTAAGGGAATTTATTTAGGTATCTTTTTTGGGTTAATCTAGTTTGGTATCTGAGGTCCGACATTAGTCGTTAACACTATATCTATTCGGTACTGATATGGACATATACTAGATATATTTTTATAATAGATATTTTAATGTTTTGCATATACCTAATAGAGGCACACAATTGTGTAGCCAACAAAAAGTTGTGAAGTATTTGAAGTTGAAATATAGATATGTCTAAGACCAAATACAACTAGTATTTTTCTTAGATCGGTGATAGTTGCATTGTCAACGCTGATGGCTAAAACAACTCGGACTCTTGTTTAGGGTATCTGTCTAACTCTTCTTGGAAACGGGCAAAATTATACAGATGTGATCAGAGAGAAATACAAAGTAACGTTCTTCATTTGCAGGCGAATACAAGTTAGGCGTATACTCATTCGTTAGTAGAAAAAGAATTAGCTATCCTTATTTCGTGTATCTACTTACTAATAATATCCCTACTTGATATTGAAAGTCCACAAAAGCTTAAAAGAACATAGGCCTTGAAATTGCTAGATGTAAGAATTGTTTAAGAAAGTATAAATCTAATGAATGAACAGTCTATTAAAAATATTTGTTATACATAGTTTATTGTACTCAGGAAGTTCGAAATACAATTGTGTTAAATGGATTGATCTAATTATTATTGGGTATTTGTTTTGAACATGAATATTAAACGGTAGCCCTGTTGCCATTGTTATTAATGAATGGCATTATATTCCAATTAGTGAGTTATTTCCACCTTCAATGGTCTGTGAAAGTAAATGTTCGGTCGAACACACGTAGTACAATATCAGGTTTTGGACAGGCGCCAGGTGATCATTCAAAATACTCTACCTTGGACCTGAGTTCGTTTAAAAACGTCCGAGCTGGTCATTGGTGGTCAAAGTCACATTGGTGAATACGCTGGGCCATCATCACTTTTGACGTACATAGGTTCGTGGAAATCTTTTTAATTTGTCCACGACTGACAGTTACAAATGGTAACACGGCTTACACAATATTGTACCTACGAGTGAAAGACTTATTCACGTATTATTTTAGATGTACGGTGTATGTGAGAAGGTACATTCTATTAGAAATTGCGATTGAATTATGCAAATTAATTTATTCTACAGCAACAAGTACCGGCTCATGTTTAAACATTCGTCCGCGTATATGTACGTACAAGCGGTTCCAGTCAAGGCGAGTCTAGTTTAATGGCGGCTTGTAAACATAATTGCTAACGATGACGCGCGCTCAGACTATAACATAATCTAAATGTGCAAGCTCTCGGTCGTTATGAGGTCGGCATAGATTGTGTTAACTAAAGGTTATTATTATTATACACGTCGCATAATATGCATGGCGTAAGATAAAGCTGGGCTCCATATGTGCTCCTGCGGCGTTCCCACGACGTTTCGTCCCTCACCCCCTCTGCGATACAGCATGTGGCGTCGACCACTTTAGTGAGACCTATTCTTCTTCGTGTCGACTTAGTTTAATACTGATAGGTATAAAATCACAATACACGGGACGCGGAGACCTATTACATTTGGTGGGTTTTGCCTCCCGGGTCTTCACGATGTACGTCCACGCCTAGGGCTTCAGAAGCAATGAGATGACGTTAATTGATCGACGCGTGATTGATTAATAAAAATATCTCTGTGGTAAATAAAACTACGAAGCTGGAGACGCGTTACGATAAAAATTCTAAGCGTTGGTCATGTGGTTAGCACTGACGAAAGTGTGGTTGGAAGTAATCCATAATTATGAGTTACGAGCGGCGACGTCCCGATGACGGATAGGGTACACTTTACTAGTGTGTCAGCTTAGGCGACGATAAAAGGAAGATAAAATATTGTTGGTATGTCGTTCAGTGAACTCACGCAACGAAAATCAATTCGAACGACAAGCAACGAAGCGTGCATCCCCCGGTGACCTGCTAGATTTGCAGGTGGCGGGCGTACGAAGGAGCAACACAAAAAACCGTTCGAAACCGTCACGCTAGTGTTGTATGGGTTCCTTTGGATTCTCTCTCTACCTGCTCTTTTATTTTCGCTACACAATACGGCACTCTGGTCATGCAATGTGCTAATGTGCTTGCCTCCATAGGCGACGGAATACGGTTATAAGTGTTATAACATTCGGTGGCTACGGATTAAGTTTTTTAAGTAAAATCGAATTTACTAGTAGGTTTATTGTTGAAAACAAAATAGGTACCAGTTTCGATAGGTTTTCTACGGTTTTAGAATGAATATAAAAATGCATTTAAAGATCGTTTATTAGTTCTCTTAGTATATATTTCTATCGTAGGCCTGATATAATTCTACGGAATATCGGGCGCAGTCTTTGCTCGGGTGGCGTTGGTGGCGGTTTAAGTCTTCGGTTCCAATTATAATCCTTAAATAAGAGTACTTCAATGTTGTTGATATAGTAATTGCTCGTAATTAGTTTTCCGAGTGGGAACACAGAAATAATACATTTCTCGTCTCCTTATCGGAATTCCACGGTTCTATAAGAGGCGATTAAACCAAGGCTAAATTCACTGGCCACCTACCAGCAGGAGCTTAGGCAGTGCAGGATGCCTTGCTCTGCGATACTCAACCCACATTATGAACAGATATCCCGGGAGTATGGGCAGAAATTCCTTATGAGAGGCCTATATCCAGCAGCGGAATTAGGCAGGTTGAGGATGACGGTGACAGTAATTAACTAGAACTGAAAGGTCTACATACTTAATTAAGGCTTTACTTTTAATCACTTTAATAGCTTACTATATATATGTTTAATTTATACTCTAAAATGATTTACGTCGCCAAGATCTACCGCCGGTTGCGATAATAGGCAAAGTTTCATTGTCGTATACGTTAGGTAAGTCAATATCACTGATCATAGAGGGCCCCACTAGATTCTTAATTGCAAAATGTAGAGATCAAACTATGGCCATAGGCATGCAGGTAATTGTACTTAGTTCTCAATTCTAAAGTCTAGAATCGAACGATACCTATTATTTAATGGGTTTATCAACATTCATGATCTCGTATAGGTATAGCTTCAGATTGACTGCGTGACAAATTATCGAATTTAAAACGAATGTTAATTTTTGTAGTGTAAGATTCTTAAAGACCAGTGGCCAAAAATGTTTTGCAAAAATACATACACTTTTTAAAAGATGCAAAACATTTTTATCCGAAATAAGTATCCGAAACCTGCGCCCGTTTGTGAAGATGAATGTAGAACAAGCATTAGACCTGTTTGTAAGACTGCTATTTGGCACTTGTTGCTTTCTGCCTACGCCCTGAACAAGATAGCGTGTCTATATAATGATGATAATAATATAAAAATATTGGTTATTTAAAAAGCGTAAAGAAAATATGTCTAACTTTAAGGCAACTATTGCGGCCATCAGATTTAGTTCACGCTCGCAAATATCTCTACATTCTCGTCACGATCAACGTGAATAATATCTTCTGTATTTTTCTGTTTCGTAGTCCAATTTAGCCTTAAATAAAGAATAATGTAAGCAGTGATAAGCAGTGATAGCCCAGTGGTTAAAAATTCAGTCTCTCACTCCGGGGATCCTGGGTTGAAATCCATGGCACGCACCTCTTTACAAAAGTGCGTTTTAAATTTAAATATCACTTTCTAATGGTGACGGAAAACATCGTGAGGAAACCTGCATACCTTAGAATTTATAAGAAAAAGGTGTGTAAAGTCTGCCAACCCGCACTTGGCCAGCGTGGCAGACTATGGCCTTAACCCTCTCAATATGAGAGGAG
>DWEC01001465.1:0-13340 GCA_018245735.1 Microceris miodesmiata | reverse complement strand
GACCGGAAGGAGTGGCGCCGATTAGGGGAGGCCTATGTCCAGCAGTGGACATCTAGAGGCTGATGATGATGATGATGAATAATTATTGAAAGAAAAAAACGGTAATACAGGACTTATATGTGTACCTAACGCATAGAGTAAGTTTGATTCTAAAAATGCTGATCGAGAGGTACGAACTCAGGGTCAGATAGTGTTGGATTTTTCTGGTGTTTGGAAATAAACTCACCACCTATGGTGAGACGTAACCGTAACTGGTGAAATGTGGGAGTGTACTACACTGCTCTGCGTATCCCTTTGGGAGTTACCGGTATTATTTTATATATAAGTAGTAAGCAATGATAGCCTAGTGATTAAGAATTCAGCCTCACTCAGGGGGTCTGTGGGTTCAAAATTATGGCACCGACCTTTTTACAAAAAGTGCGTTTTTTTTACTTGTTAACGGTAAAGGTAAATATCTTAAGGAAACCTGTACACCTCAGAAATTATAAAAAAAAATTCTATGGAGTGTGAAGTCTGCCAACCCGCACTTGGCCAGCGTGGCGGAATATGGCCCTAACCTTCTCAATTTTAGAGTAGACCCAAATACCAACAGTGGTATGATAAATGGGCCGATTATTATTCAGTAGTAAAACCTCGAAGTCAGCCATCTCTTAATAAACACTGAAATACCGCTCAATTTGTTTCATTTTACGTCGTACGTGTACATGTGTGGACGCAACAATGTATCAACTCGTATAAACTTGTATAAAGTTAACGAATCACATGTGTACCTAAAATTGAGTATTGTGAGGTATCTTTATGAAGAGTCGTAAAATGTAGCTATTCTATCTTTGTTACTATAGAACGGATATGCAATAGAAATGGCACTTTTAAATTTGTCAGTTCATCATCATCATCAGTCTACTCCCGTCCACTGTTGGATATAGGCTTCCCCCATAGTACGACACTGAGACTGATCTTCAACTCTTCGCATCCAACCACCGTCAGCCACTTTGCGTATATCGTCACTTCACCTAGCTAGAGGGCGTCCTACGCTACGATTACCAAGTCGCGGTCTCCACTCCAGAATACGCCTACTTGTAAGTTAGCAAAGAAATATTAATGATAACGGGATTTTGCACGGTATATGTTGCACAAAGTTTAAAGATTGAACCAGATGAAGTATTATTTTGGTAAGAATATGTTGAATCGCCCGTTGCTTTGTTTTGTCAGTCGACCGCTAAGTATAACAGTTGGAAGTGCCCTATGAAACGCCTAAAGCCTTCAGTTCAAATTTAAAGTTTGTGAGGTTTAGGTATTATAGACGTTAATAATAATATTTATCCACCTATTGGACTGTCATTACATTTTAAAGTAGCGCCTACAGGTTTATTACCTTTGTTTTGGCTATGTAAAGATCATCTAACTTGAAGGCAGTACATAAAAAGTTATAATACATCCAACACACGTAAGTTAAATTTGTTGCCAGCGTTAAAACAATCATTTACAATTGTAAAGTTTGTTACATTCACTTGTTTAAATGACATTTTAATGTTCTACGGTTGCCAAAAGAGTATACAAGCATTTTGTGATGAGCTTAAAAATTGTGGTGATTACATTTAAACGGTTTTATGGTAACTTTAACAGCGTTTCCAGTTTGTGAAATTTCTTTCTTAAACAGGATTAAATTAATTTTTCCGATTCTTGTTTCAATCGTTCTGTCTGCCAATCCGTAATTAGCCAGCGTGGTGGACTATGGCCTTAACCATCTCATTCTGAGAGAGGACCCGTGTTCTAACAGTGCAATAATCAAAGTGTCGAGAGGGTGTGTATGAGCGTTTTTTACTTCGTTGTCTTTTTAACTTCGAAACTCTTTAGGCCCCGACCTCCGGAACTCTTAAAACTGGAACACATTGTCTTATCAGCCCGTTTAGGTTCAGAAATAAGCATAGCTCTGGTACTTCTGGAACAAAGCATCTTTACCTTTGATCATCGAGAAATATTTCGTGTCTATCCAAAGGAACGATCTGAACGATTAAAGGCACAATTTCAACCAGAGTGCGATTTCTGCTACACAATATGTACTGTTATAAATAATTTTATTTGTGGATATTATATTTATATTTGTGTTTTTGATCTGTGGTGTTCACGAATAGAGCAAACGAACGGCCATGATTTGTTGCTCGGTAGTTACATGGATGCTGACACAATGACGACTTTAGTGAAACAAAGTTAGCCACTGTAGTACTTTGTATTATTTATGGCAAGTCGTAATCATATTACAAGTGGACTAGAATATTTATCAATATTAGTATGAATATGATTAAATTATGATCGGTTTAACGTGGGTATGTTTTTTCGGGATAGCCCAACTATGTAGTTTCGGACGTAATCCGGATATTTTCCGTGATGTTAGAGCTATTCGCTAAATAATATCTAATGGATGCAAGCGACTTAAGTGTTATTTAACCAACATATAGCTTCCTTGTGCCAAGCAAAATTTTCTTGCCGTACTGTAGTATAAGAAATACAACTACATATAAAAAGCGCGACTAATATGTTCAGATCAGCAATTCTCTCACACCACCTCTGGGTAAAAGGAGCGTAGGTCGCCCACCTACTAAATGGTCTGACGATCTGAATAAGACAGCGGGAAGCTGGATTCGGAAGGCCCAGAATCGGATGGAGTGGCGCCGATTAGGGGAGGTATAATTATGTCCAGCAGTGGACATCTAGAGGTTGACGACGACGATGATGATAGCAATTCTAAAGAAATTTACTAACTGTGTATGTAATTGTTATAGCTTAGTCACTCTAACAATATTTCTATGAAACGATTTGGGTCTAGTTCGTGAGTAAAATACCTAAGCAGCTAGGCTCAGGTCTTACTATTTGTATTTTGTCAAGTACGTTCGAGGCAGCTCGAATTCCGAACTAGAGGTTTTTCTTTTGTATATATATACTAGGGTTGGCATCGATAAGATCATTAATATCATTAATATTTATCAGTTCGATATCTTTTATACAGAGCATATGACTTCACTTTGCTGAAATAACGAAAATGTATTTCCAATTTACATAGCATATGGACAAACTGATTTTTTATTTCAAAAGCTGTTTATTTTATTTAAATCGGAAATTCTGGCTTGAAAGCGCCTATTAATTTTGCTTTTGACTTTTTCATCAAAATGATATTTGGTTATGGAATAATGGACCTTTTGTCAAAATTGTGTTTTTACATTCATTTACTTCTATAGTAATAAAATAGTTGTCCAGATATTTAATGATATGAAATCTATAAATATGTATGTGACAACTCTAATTAATATAACTCAACTAACTGAAACACCTTCGTCGAGTCATGAACGTGTCGGTCAGAGGACATTAAATATCGGAACTTTCTTATGCTTAAAATTATGAAAATATGCCTGAAACATGGCAATAAATTGAAATGATATTACTACCAGTGGCTAAACATAATATTGCTTAACCTCACGCATATGTTTCAGCGACGGGGTAGGCAGAGGAGTGTGGTACATTTCTATGTTTCACCAGTTATATTATACATACGTCCCACCATTAAACTAGCAGTAGATGTTTATGTATAACTACAAAGAGAATGTAATTTTCAAAGAAACTCGCTGAATAGTTCAGGGCATTCTGCCATCTTTATTTCGCTTATGAATTATTTTTATTTGTATTTTGGCGCCTTCAAAAACAGAATAAATTAGCAAGTATAATTATTGTTATTTGGAAGACCATAATTATTGAGAAGACGTATCATGAATATGTTATTTTAGTGTTTGATGAGTAGCAATACGGCAATAATATTCGTTGGTAGAATATTCTTCAATTAATAAGATTTTCCGCATTTTTAAATGTGGGTTATAAATAATAATGTTATATTTATAAATAATAATGTTATAACTGTATGACACTGAGCTCTTGAACAGAGTATAAAAGAGCGGGGTTTTAAATCTCTCTAGTTTTTTGGGAACTCTTCAAGTTTTGCGACTGTTTATGTGCGTTTAAACTATTGATCGGCATGTCATATACTCGTATATACTCGATTATATTTGAATATATTACTGCTGCTGTTTAGCGGCAATCATTTATTTAGCAGTTTTGCTCGCAAGCCAATAATGAGTTAGGATAATAAATAATAACAATGGTTTTGCCAGCTTTAACACTAATTTGTACGTTTATAATATCTTAACTATCTTTCGAGTAGACGAGTCGAGTATCTCTACATATCGGACAAATATATTGGAAACACGAATACTGTTTCTGTAAGAAATAAAAGCACAAAGTTATGGTATTAGCCTGTTGTTGCTGGCAAGTTCGTTAAATAATAAATTATCCTCTGACGACTCGGGAGACGCAACGAAAAATTAATTAACAATACAATGCCAACATTCATGAATTATAGTATTTGTTTTCAGTAATAAAACTGGCGTTGGCAGCTCTAGTCAGAAAAAAACGCAAGGTTTTTAATTTCGTATTCTTATGAAACTATGTAAACTTGAAACTTGCGTAAGATACATTTCTTATACATGTATTTGATTTATAGTTTTATTTGCAGCCCTATTTACATATCACTGATATAGTAAACTTAAAAGTTTCGGAAAAAGGTCCGTGTTTGAAGCCGAAGTAGTTGACTGGTTTGTATCTCGCCTTTGTTCACTTCGTGTACGGAGTCTGAAACTCGAAATCTAATACTTAATTTTACAAAATCATGTGCGTGTGTCTGATAAGATATCACTCGACAAATGGGCAAAATAAAACATTGCGACGCAAACTACTTCAACCGCTTAGTGTTAACATTAACACTAAGGTATGAAAAGTATGCGAATCCGCATTTGGTTAGCGTCACAGATTATCGGCTTTAACCTATTCATTTTGAGAAGGGTCATATCAAACAGTGAAATTATGAAAGACGCGATGATGACATTGATATATAACAAAAACGTGAATTTCTATGTTATTCAAACTAAATAACTATTTCATATAACGAATATATACAGAGAAAAGGCAAAATTGGAAGCAATTAAATCTAAAAACGAGTCCATATGTATATACTATACTACTCAGTTGTCAAGCCAATTATTGGACCTGGAAAGTAAAGGTCAGGAGTCAATTTATTTATTCGTTCCTACAATAAATTCGAGAGACGAAAATGTCTGCGAAACTGACGATATTATATCGATGATATTTGATGACCAACATAATATAATAATTAACTTTTTGACCTTTATCTATGAAGTCCATTATCATGCTATATACTTAATAAAAAGGGTCCTTTCGTTTCCGTGGCCTCGAAATGTTAAATAAGCTGTAACCCACTAAATTATCTAATCATACTTGTAGATAGAAGTGACATCTTAGCCCTGGCTTTGTTCTGATTTGTCCCTCAGCAGAAGCGCTTTTTGCAGCTAAAATATAATAGACAAATGGCTTGAAAGTAATTCTATTATTATCAGACATATTAACATTTTGAGGGTATTTTGTTCTTGATTTGAATAAAAGAAGACTGAAATATAGAGCTTAAAAATGTTCATAGCCTTTTTTATAGACATCAGAAACACTGGGAAGAAGCGGAGAGTTGGTTTCATTTCTTTCTTTTGTTACGCTAGTTAAGTAGCGCAACCCTATGAGGTTCGCTGACGCCACCGGCACGTGTAACCCACTGTTATTTGTTATCCACAATACACGTGCAATCTAGCAATTGCACAAGATTGATTGACGTCAATATCAAAGTTATCCTCATCTCCTATTCTAACATCGACAGGGCTTAGGCTAGGCTAGAAATAAGATTTAATTGTAATTTTATACGTTAATTAAAATAGTTTTAAATTAAATCTGGCTTTTTTTTGGAGCCTCCGAGCGCAGCAAACGTAATTCGTTTATGCAAACACACCAATGAGCAGATTTCGATGAACGATGACATAGGCTATTCTTTCATAAATAAAATGTCTTTTGTCTATTATATTTCGTATATAAAGAGTCCTAATTTCACACGAACGAAGTATTCACGGAAGAGGGGATGTTCTCCAAAGTGAAAACATCAAAGGAATTTTTCAAGAGCTATCAACGAGCTTTGCGGAGCAGAGAGCGGTTGGTTATCAATTAAATTCTTCGTTTCAGTGATTAGCTTCAATACCAGCTTAGTTTGAAGTATACGACACATTTATTACGATACATTCTTTCCCTGATCCTTACGCATAAGTTATAAGAATAGTTTAGACTATATTATATAATCCTAACACACTTTTCTACTATGTTTTATATGAAAAAAATAATATTGAATTTGAATTCTGCTATGTTAAATACACTTCGCGAATCCAAGATGATACAGGGTTTGGGGAAGAATGCTGTTATCGTGAACAAAATCCACGGTCACAAAGAATAATTTTGTCTCTTTCATCGCTTAAATACTCTGTGTATAAAAATGGATTTCTTGGCGATCGCTAAAGTAATTACAAGCCATGCGAGTATCTACGAACGAGTACAGATCGATTATCTAGCGTCTCACACCAAGGTAGTAAGTGATAAGCTAGGGAAAAAAAAGTGCAATTGAACTCGTTCAGTTGTTACGTGATTATTAGCGGTGATAGCCTAGTGGTTAAGAATTCAGCCTCTCTCTCCGGGGGTGCTGGATTCAAATCCATGGAGCGCATCTCTTTACAAAAGTGCGTTTTAAATTCAAATATCACTTGCTAACGGTGAAGGAAAACATCCAGAGGAAACCTGCACACCTTAGAATTTATATGAAAAATAAATATTTTCTATGGTGTGTGAAGTCTGTCAACCCACACTTGACAAGCGAGGCAGACTATGGCCTTAACCCTCTCAATATGAGAAGAGACCCATATTCCAACAGTGGAATTATAATGGGTCCATTACTTTTTTATTAATTTTTACGTCATGCTTACGAAGCCGAGCATTACTTCCTTCAATTACATGTAGAAACTCACTAAGCTCTGTGGTATACATTAATGGGAGCGCAGATTATTATATTTTTTATTAAGTTAGCTAATGAGAGTCAATTAGGTAATAGGTCAATTAGCTAAGGAGAGGCAACTAATAAGAATTCGTAAATGCGGTAAATGCCAAGCGATCATGTGGTAGGCGGATCTAGATAGACGGAACATAAAACTGTAAGCGTAAGATCACGCCTGTAATTTCCAAAGTGGTAGGCGGGGAAGTGTAGTACACGCACACGTTTCATCAGTTACGTTTACGTCCCACATGGAAATATCCGTGAGCTTAATTCATACACCGGGAAGAAATTCAGACTTTGAGTCGGTTCTAGAAATTTTCACTAGAAAATTTAAGTTATAAAGGATTCAATAGTACTGACCGTGAGATTTGAATCCATGACCTCCCGATCGGCAGTCACACTTCCAACGAATCGACTAACGTGGCAGTCACGTAAAACTGGTAAAACTGTGAATTTTTTAAAAATCTGTGCGCTCATAAACTGTCTCTGAAAAAAATAAAAGTAATGACATCGAAGAAGCTCTACGGGCGTGATTGTCTAAGTGTTGAGAAGGTATCTAGCCATGCACATGCGGCTTTTATTCGCTTATCGTTTACGATGAGACACTTGAAATATGTAAATGGGACGCTCGCTCGTGTGTCACTCTAATTATATTTCCCTAATTGCTAACAACGAAGACGGGAAAACAAGAACGTCGTCATACCATTGTATCACCATACACGTGCCATTCCTAAATGTCAGATGTAACTTTAACAGGTACAGTCGCAACATCAAGTCTTAATTGAAATATTTGTGACGTAAATATACAGACTGACTGCCTCGTTGGTCGAGTGGTTGCAATCGCGAATGCCGATCGGGAGGCTCTGGGCTCAAATCCCGGTTCGGGTACTATTGAATTTTTCTAATTTAGAATTTCTAGTAGTGACTCCGAGTCTGGATGTGCGCCCGGTATATGGCAATAGGCTCACCAGCTATTCCAATGTCGGACTTAAACGTAACCGGTGAAACGTGGGGATGTACTACACTCCTCTGTCTACCCCTTCGGGGATTACAGACGTGATGTTACGTTTTTTTTCGTAAATATACAGTATGCCTAATAGTGGAAGCTAATGTAAATTCGTATAAATCTAGTACATTATGACATGAATTAAAGTAAAATGCTTAAACACTTGCGTGTTTGTTCGTCGCAAAGTAATAATTCAGGTCTATTTATCCAGCTCCTTTCGGGGAGTGCGACGAGCGGTCGTAAACACCAAATACCTTCTCGTGGGCTGATTTCAAGTGAATTTACGTTCGTTTTATTTAATCTAAGTTGAGAATTCTTTTAATCTGTTTCGCTGAGCGCCACAATTTGGACTGTATGCTATTTTTGTTCAAGGGAACGCCCGGTGTGTCAGTGACACCAGCATTCCATCTTGTCCGGGAGGCAACACACAAGCGACTGACCTTGAAAGGGAATTTAGTTTTATTTTATAAATCGCTAATGTAATGTAATAGTGATTATTAGTAGTGACTAATGTAATCACAATTCTCGAAAAACGACTCTATCGTATTAGTTGTAGAATTCCTGTTGGCTCCTTAATTCATTGACATTAAAAACAGTACAAGATATTATTACTATACTATACGTACTATGCACAAATAAAATAATCTGGTTTAAAATATACAGTTTAACCATTTATGTACGTGTATGTACACATGCATACAACTTGAGTATGTAAAAGGAAGAGACAGAAAATAAATCGCTGGTATTATACAGCGATGTATTTTTTTTGTGTTTTCAAAAATCATTAAAAGATGTACAGCAAGAAAAACTATTGCAAAGATAATCATATCATCTTTTTGTTGTACAATTTTTCTTTCTCCCCTTTTTGGTTCTGTAAGTGACAGCTACTTTATGGTTGCATTGTCTTTTGCCAAAGTGTAGCGTTGATTCTCTCTCGAGGTCGAGAATTTCATCAAGATTTGACGAGACTTTACGAGTCTCCTTTATAGTGCGGTGTAAAAATACGGGTGTAAGGTATACTTAGGTTTTAAGGTTATATACAGGGTTGTTAGCTGTCATTGTCAGTTTTAGAGTCTTACGAAATTAAAAAATACCATCCGACAATGAAGCGGATCTCAATGTTATGGTTGAAATATATTTTACTATTCGTTGCTAGACATGTGCCTTTTCGTTGTCTTTTCCACAACTGCGTATTACTATGAGATAAATCATTGACGGTTAGTAAGTTAATTGAGCTAATTAGCTCTTTAGATATTCTTTAAATTTCCTGATACATATCTCATGATATTTCATGATACGTATATGATACATACAATCAAAAGATTGTATGTATCAGGAAATTTAAGGAATACCGTATTATAAAGCGCGTCTGAATGTTATATTTTTTTTCTGTCGGTACATTTCCTAGCGATCGCAAATTTTAATATAAACTACGATGATATTTATATTTGACAAGTTCCAAATTGGTAACAGACGTTTCGAATCCATTCCAAATATTATCTTTGAATGTTCACACGATAAATTACTAGAGTTTAATGTATATATGATTACTTTGGCATCAAGTTTAACTCATAAGGGATGACGTCCTCGGTTGAGCAGGTCGAGGATCTCCTACCTATATTTGTTATGTATTAGTCCCTGGATACTCACGTATTGTTAAAGTATTTTGGTTCTCAATATACATTTTGTAATCGCCCTTAGTAACTACCGGGACTACTGTAAGCCTTAACTTTGGGACATATATTTCAGTTTCTAACTTGTTTCATTTATTACAAAACATTTAATGTACGTTTCAGAATTATTCGCTGGTAATTAGTGTTAAGCCAAATGATGTATCACTAACATTATAAACCAGTGTTAATAAAGACTTACTTAAACGCTGTTTATAACATATTAATATAGTAGAAAACGGTTGAAGAGCTGACAGTAGACAACTAAAAATTTATATAGTTATACATAACATTTTTTTTCCAATCATTATATCATAGTCTGATTTCTTTGTAACATACAAAGCGGGTTATTGCCCCGTGATATTGAAAATTGCTCTTGTAAATTAAATTTACTATCGAACAATTTTACATAGTAAATAAATTAGTACAGTACGTATTGTTTACATAAACAGAGCAACTGGGACGTGAACAAACAAAATATCCGACTCGGACACAAACTGCTCAGGCAACATAAAGGAACATTGCTTAAAGCTACAATATTGTGTGGAGCTAGTAAATTTACTAAGCCAGCGTTTAGAAAATCAACTTCAAATCTTTTAGTATATACTTTTATACATAATAAACTATAAAGATACGAAGATACTTTTAAGTAGGTACTCTATAATTCAGATAGATTTGCGATAAAAAAGTCAGATAACAAAATACTCGGCATTTTGTTTATAAAGTAATAATCGTGGAAATACATCATGGTATTCTTTCACAGAGTGATTTCAGTACGAACCGATTTATTTGCTATGAATATTGTATTATTTACATTTCGTGTTGTATAGCTCGGTACGAAATGATTTCTATTGTTGCTTGATACTCACGGTTCGAAAACAATGGAGGATTACTTCCAGTATTTGTGTGTGTGTGTGTGTGTGTGTGTGTCGGGTGTTTTTAAAGCGATATAATATTTAAGAGGTACTCAGAAGGGTGGAGAAACTCGTGGAAATTTCGAGGTAGCACGTAATCTTATAAAGTCTGACTGCGTTCGTAGTTGTTTTATTTGTTAGTTCGGTTGCAATAAATAAATAAATTTATGAAAGTCTCAGACGTTCTTAAGACAGATTTTTATATATACATATATGTGCTGCAATTGTTATGCACAAACTATAAACAGAATACATCAAAGATAAGACTTTTCGCATAAGCTCGCCAGTCTGCGCAAACAAATATGCCGCCTTTAACAGTCTGACATCTAAAAGGTAGAGTAAAGCTAATGACCTCTCTTTGGTGCTTACAAAAGCGTAGCTTTTAAGACAGCTACGCATAAAATAATGTTTATTCGGAACACAAAGATGTACAAGCATACATCATTTATCAATAATAAAAATAAAACAGGCAAATTAAAATAATTCTCCTTTGTAACAATCCATGCGGCGAACATTTCTGTATTCATTCTCAAACAGAACGTCGTCGGGACTGTAAGACACTAAGAGAGGCAATGAAATGGAATTTAAGGAATATCTTTCAAGATATACGCACCTGAAGTCTAAAATATCGCAAGCTTTATGACAACCCGTCGTAAAGTCAGCTTACCCGTACCATACTGGCTTAAACCGTACTTCGTGCGTAAGGAGTCTGGCTTAAAAAAGTATACATAATAAATCTGATGTATAAATAAATCGATAAACGATAACAAAATGTAAATATGACAGCTATTACAAGGATTAAGAGAATATTTAGATTCGAGAATATTTTTTTAGATAATTGTAATACAGAACGAATATGGACCTATGTCTTTTAAACTGCGACATGGTAGTTGATAGTACGGGATGTTCAAAGCAATTTGTGTCTCGACAATTGAGTTCTAGTGTTAAATTTCTTTCATTCTTAAATTTCTGTTCGAATGTGTTTGTGTATTAGGTGTGATACTCGTCCGTTTTATCACTTTATCAACACTTAAAATGTATTCCGGCAGTCTTTTGCATAAGTGCGTTTAAACGTTGATGTTATTATATCGTCTTGTTAAATGTGATTGTCATGTACGTTATTGTTCTCAGACGGTATTGATTAAAATGCTCTGAAACAAGCTGCTAAGTTTTTTTTTTCTTTAGAGCCGAAGAAGAAGGCTTACATCGCTTAATGGATAACTATTTTTCTATTTTCTACGAGTCATGTGCAGTGTTTTTCGATGGTTCTTAAGACGGGTCGATAGTGATGATAAATAGGTTGATTATAGGTTATATTTTTAGCTATTTGCATTGACGCATTATTTTAAAATAGATTACGGGATTTTCTGAATTGCAAAAATGAGCTCTTAAGTTACTAAAGGACAATATGTTGTAAGCAATATGACGGCGAATTTCTTTAGCTTGCAGAATTCCGAAATTAAAATCCTAAAAGTGCGAAAGACAGTATATCAGCGAAGTTTCTTAAAAACTTTTCACTTTTCGAATTGGTTTCCCAAGCTCAGGTAACCGTGACGATAATTGCATCGAGGAAATATAATGCTTGACGGAGTGGAAGTTCTTTGTGTATTATTTCAAGCAATATTTTAACACCGAGTCGTGAATCAATAGAGCAGAAACTCAAAAGCTGTGGAAATTAAACAGGAGACTTAACATTTACCAAAATTTTGCGTTTATATCTTAATTTTAATCCAAAATACGAAGGGCAAATGCTTGAGGTATGTACATACTTATGTATGTATATGTACGGGTATATTGTGTTTTCTCAAGAAAGACTTTTCTCAAGTACTAGGTAGTCCTGCTAGCTCTTTTATTATGTTACATCATCATCAAATGTAGCCTATTTAGGTCTACACGAGATCTTTGAAGTTTAAATTATTTGTTTAAGTTACGGATTTACTGATAGGAAATATTTAAAGAGTACTGCCTCGTTGGTCGAGCGTCGAAATCCCAACTCCTGATCGAGATGTTCTGGGTTCGATTCCCTAGTCGGGAACAATGGGATTTATTTAAGGACTCCAACCACTGCTAGAAACTTCTATCAGTGGGTCGGAGTACGGATCTGTGGCCGTTGTACAGCAATTAGTTTACCACCAATTCCATAGTGGGACGTAAAGGTTACTGGTATAACGTAGGAGTGTACTATATTCCTCTGCATAACCCTTCTTCTGGGTCACACGCGCAATTACTTTTTTTAAGATCCCTT
This sequence comes from Microceris miodesmiata, assembly GCA_018245735.1. Taxonomy (NCBI): domain Eukaryota; kingdom Metazoa; phylum Arthropoda; class Insecta; order Lepidoptera; family Hesperiidae; genus Microceris; species Microceris miodesmiata. The sequence goes on along the minus strand of DWEC01001465.1, from coordinate 526 downwards.
GAAATCTCCAAGATCCAAAGATTTGTAAGATTTAATCTGCACTAGGTAATAAATAATAAATATACAATAAAATACAATACAATACAAAAGAAATATTCTTTATTGTACTCCAAGATTATAAATACAACATAAACAGTAAACATTTTCGAGGGCTTACATAATATATTATAGTTATAGTTACAACATGACGAAAATAATGTGCTTACAAACAAGTTCAGCTAGTACTACAAAGATATTTAGATTAAATTGTTCATATATAACTTTGTTTGCTTTTGTGCAGACTTTGATATACACGAAGCTTTGTCTGTGTTTACGCTTATATAAAATTATTCGCTGCTGTGTGTTAAAACCATTGAATTTGTGTATCTGTTAAATAAGAAGAACGACGTAATTTAATTTTTTTAAATTAATAGCCGGTTTACACTATTTGAAATCTGCCAATACGTAATATCACGCGTGTAATCCCCGAAGGGGTAGGCTGAGGAGTATGGTACACCCCCATGTTTCACCAGTTACGTTTAAGTCC
>DWEC01001464.1:0-13344 GCA_018245735.1 Microceris miodesmiata | reverse complement strand
TTTAGAAAAATTGTACACCAACTGTCCCAATACCACATTTATGCAAATAAAGTATTTCTATTTCTATTTCTATTTCACCATCTATTCCATGCGACTTAAACGTAGGTAACTATGAAACGTGGGAGTGTTCTACACTCCTCTATGTACCCGTCGGGGTTACAGGTGAGATGTTATGTTTTTGTATCACAATCTAAAGATTGTCCACAAAAATAAGTACTTTTTATTTTCCTTAAATTTGGAATGTTTTAACCCTTTAGAAAACAAATTATGACGGCATAAAAACTATAACAGTTGACTTGTATCCACTTTGAGACACCTATTCATAAAACTGCTTTCAGTCGCCTAAACGCGTTATTTTTCTACGAAATCTGTATATCCTTATAGGAAAATACATTGTGTGTTAGCTGACATGACGTTTGGCACTATCCTCGAACGGCGCCGTCTGAAATCTTTTTCAGAAAAATTTCAAGAGAATTTTATTTAAGTCCTGGGGAGGAACAGAAACGTAGTTCCTATATAAAGATTCAGTTCAATTTGTGTCATGAAATAGTAAACTTTTAAAGAAAAGTTAACGACCTAAACGACGAAAATATAGCTTCTAGGTTTTTTATTAATTCCTTTTAAGATTGCAGACCTGTATTCATCACTTTCTTCGACGTCGATTCTGGAAATTCTGATTCCTCCGTACGCCATATTTGAATTATTTGATCTAGATTAGTCGTTTTCGCTCTCGGCGCCTGCAGTTATCAACATTTGCTTTGTAGATTTGTTTTGCTATTCATATATTTGCTTTTTTTCTATACGTCCGTGCTTCAGAACCTATAAAATATAATACTTATATATATAATTCATAATGTCATCAATGTAATGTCTAAACCAATTATTGAAGATATAATTATAAAGTCGAATCAAACACAACCATTTCTAGCTTTCTTAATATCATTTTATATTCCGACTTTCCCCACCTAATGTGCGCTCTAACGCCCCAGATACCATCAAGAACAATTACAGAACACTTTAATACAAATGAAATCCCAAACTCAATCCTAAAGCTGCAATGTGCTCGAGGTCAAGGTCGCGACACGTTGTCGTCGGGCTTATGTTCATGTACAGAGTTAAAATGAATCCTAGTCATAGGAAACCATTTAAAATGAGGTTGGTAGTCCAACTAATTATTACGTTTCCTTTATGAAAAAACCAAATAATTTAATCAATACGTAATCAACTCTTATCGACCTCATTATAGGTACATTGAGTCTTCTCACATAATGTCAAGTTTTAAAGTCCCAATGGTGGGCAAGTACCTGGTGGTGGACATCGTTCGGCTTAGAGTACATTATATATAACTAGAAAAATTTAATCGCTGCATCCCTTCATCATTGGAAGCAGTGATATTTAAACTAAAGACGTAATAACTTAGTAACTTTAAATGTTCGTGGAAGGGATTTCCACATAAACTTGCCGGAATTGATGAGTAAGAAGCAAGCATGTAGGCTATTCGATACAATTAATCTTATTAGTCGGATTACATTATTAAAATATATCGTTGTGATTGAATACATAAATTAATCACGCATATAACTCGGTAGCCTTGTTGGTAGTGTTGGTTACAATTGCGACTGTCGATCCCGAGTTGTTGTTCCCCGACTGTTCGACTCCCGAGTCGAACACCACAAAAATTTTCTAATTTAGATTTTCTAGTAGTGGTTCGGAGACTTGACGTGCCCTAAACATGGCAATAGGCTCAACACCTATTCCATAGTGCAACGTAAACGTAACAGGTGAAATGTGGTAGTGTACTACACTCCACTACCTACCCCCTCGGGGATTACAGGCGTGATGTTACGTTTCCTTTACTAGCGTATACAGTATACAACGTGTACAATAACGTTTCTTCAGCTTTTATAGCATCCTTACTACGAAAATGTACTAATATCATCATTATCAGGTAGTTTCCCTTAATTTCTGGAATTAGGCCTTTCCAATAGCTAGCCATTGAACTCATCACAGTTTAATAATATGCTATCTTTACATAACTTATATATGAAATTGAATCTTGTCTATGAATTTGTATACGAAAAAAAAACTGGTCTACATATGTTTACGAAACGGTCACATACTAATATCGTTTGATTTATTCGAATAAAAAATTACATCATAAATACTCCTTCTTTTAATTATATACAAAGTTTTGTAACTGTGGTGTTTTACAGTAAATCGGTTTTCGTTTCAGTAAAATTATCTATGTACGCATACCGTAAAGTTCAGCAGTTAAAACAACCGCACAATTACGCGTTACTGCGAGTACATTGTAACCTCGTAACGATAATACATTGGGTACTTTATAGCAATAGCTTTATGGTCACCCTGGTTACAATACATCCAGTTTTAAAATTAGTATCTCGTTTAATTTGAAACCCTATAGCGTTTATTACACAAATAAAATGATAAAATAAACATCTCTGTTGTTCGGTTAAACACCCGGTGCCCTCTGCCTACCCCGTAAGAGTCTCAGCGTGTTGATGATGTAATAATAATATGATCAAAAGAAATGTTACTGTACAATATACGCAACCATGATTTAAATGTGTATATTTATACAAAAAATAAATCAAACAGTTATTGGAAAAATCCATTTCCAAACTCGTGACGAGAAGCAAAATTTTTTTATAAAGAATGTGGCAACCCTTCGCGGCTAACCGTAAATAGATGAAAATAAAAAATGGAAAACAAATTTTAAAATTGTAGCAATAGGACAGACACAGACCATATTAATTGCAATATAGACATACTGTTCATTACCGTTTCATGCTGTATTTATTATAGGATTATTAATAACGTTTAAGGATTATAAATACGAGTAAATGCAATAAATCACCATTAACCAGAGAGAAAACAGTAAATAACTATCAATTATGTGTTAGTTTTGAAATATTATCCAGATATTTATCGTTACAGCTCCACCTCTTGGCGTGAAACAATTGTCCAAACATGTCGCCCTTTTTCAGGTACATGTTTGCGTTTTCAAAATTAAATGTCTATACAAAGCTTCTCTGTGAAACTAAATGTGTATGAATTGACATATGAAAGAGAAATTTATCTATGAAATAGTTAAATATTAAAATCGCTTATATTATGCAATTAAACCATGTAATAAATATTTATTCTTTTAATGTTATTCGAGTAAATAACTGAATCAAAACCTGTAACGCAACGTCAACATTTATTAAGTACACATAAACAAGAAACACAAATAGAAAAATATAAAATTTTCTTTTTATCAAAGAATCCTTATTAAACGATTCAAAAATATTCTGTTAATAATGATCATAGCTGTGAAAATCGTCTCTCCTTGCCACACGAACAATATTTCACGGCATCAGCATTTTGAGCAAGATGCATGTAAAACTTGGGGTCAAGCGTCGGGTCAGAACGCCCTGAGCCCCATTGAGCACGCATGGGATATTTACAAGAAGGCATGTATTGACAGATCGTAGCAAAATATAAGTAAAAGTGAAGTAAGGTAACTAAGAAATATGTAACTACAAATAAGTAACACTATCTACTACTAAGACAATACATTAAAGCTTTTATATTGCATAGTTATAATATTACGTAAATTCCTAATATACAATCTAAATGCATCGTCATTTTTAAATTACAAAAATAAATTCAAACAAAATAGATATTCTTCTAAATATTTACCTAATTTTATGATCTAGCTATTGTAAATTTGTCAAAATATAATTAATGATTACAATAAATATATCATTTAATAAATATAAAATTTTATAATAACAAATATATTTCTTGATAAAATTACGTTACACATACATAAACAGCGAAATACTTCCGTCGCTAAATTAGCTTCAATTGCATAATTACAATGACGATATTCTATAGCAGTATAATTTCGATAGCAGTAAATATTGTATTTATCGTCAAATAAAGTTACAATATAATGCATCGTTAAATGCGGGGTGTTCGTGGATTCACTCATTACATCATTGATTCATCATCGTCATGGTCGTCATCATCATCCAACGATCTCAATCCACTGCTGGACATCGGTATTAATTCATTATAATACATGTTGATAATATTTGTGTAATCTGAAGGACATCATAGAATGTCCAAATATTCCCTTCACAATACGACGAGACGTTGTACGAATATAAATATTTCTCCCTTACTACAGCTGAGTGTTAATGGCTTACAACTTGTGTAGCACCAGTCTCGAGCCACTCCAAGTGTGCCCTCTGATGCCCTTTGATTTACAATGCATCCTCGCACATGAACCCCTACTCCTCATGTCCAGACCCCTCTTTACTAATCTGTAATCACCCCGTTGTAATTAAAAACGAAAAATTGTAAGGGTGAATTGTATTATAACATTTCTATAGACGTACTTTTAATTAACTGGCGATATGCTTCAAAATCGAATCTGTATTTTAATTATCTGTATTCAAACGATTTTAAAATATAGCTTTATGAGATATATAGTACATCTATATATTAATACCTAAAGAAAAATCTTTGTACGGCCTGTTAAGAATATTGCACACGCTTAGAAATATAAAATTCAGCATAGTTTAAGTATATACAGAGAATGAGCGTAGAAAGCTAAATATTACGTACCTACCTAAAATAAAACGAAATATTCTTTGTTACATTCATATTTTCAATGTAAGCCAGTATCAAGGAGTACAGATTGATTGCGGCCTTCTCTTGGAGCTAAAAACCTTGATAGCATCCAAAGTTAATATGCAATGAATTTTAACTACGAATCTTAACACTTCTCGTTTTCTAGTTCTCATCATTATATGATTCAATATATTTAAGTGCAGTTATATGACTGCTTTACTCCCATATTTGGTATCTATTTTAGCTGCTCAGTTTACTTCATTTCATCAAAGTAAATGGATGATGGAATTTTAGAGTGCATGGTGACATCTGAAATGTCATGAATATCATTAAAGTGATAACTAAATTATTTAAGTGTGTTATGATTTAATCTGTCGATTCTAGTGCGTTAAAAATTTATTTCGATATAGTAAATAAATAATTTACATCAGTCAGGATATACGCATATAAGTACCTATATAACCATTCACCTATTCGTATGTTTCGGCACTATGCCAGTTGTCTATGTACGTAGTATTATTACACGCGGCTATATAGATCCAGTAAGCTTGTTACAGCCGCGGTGTAACTTTATTACCGCTGGCTAGCTTCCATGTTTTCCGACCTGACCAAGATTAAGTCACTCGTGCGATTATGTGAAACGCAAACCTGAGTTTCCTGCTGTGATATTACGTTGTGTTTCATGAAAATGATTAGAAATATGATTAAATCAAGATTAATGAAAATGATTCGTCGTCTATCGTCATTATCGTTTTCATCACTCTTATTATCATCGTCGACTCCTTTATCGTTTCGACTATTATTCCAAGATAATAATTAATATCATATTCATAATGGAAAATTCCATAATCTTTAAACCTGCCTACCTACTCCAACCTATTCTAGCCGCTAACCGCTTTTTAAGAATGCATCCACAAAATCCGTGCATCCAATGCTTATCGCAGTTACGAAACAACCTATCATTTTGTATGACAATGGACACAAAATCATATTATCCAGGTATACGAATATTGATATCACGTTCAACGCAATCTGTTCCCAAATCCAGCGTAACAGCATTTGCCCCGGGTGCCTCGTGTCCTGTGACATGCAAATCTTGGTGATAGTATTAAATCGCGTAGACAGTGTAGAAATACACACACGTACCGATCCCGGCAAATTGATGTAACTATGAGTGTGGGACACGAACGGACAACGTGCCTACAGCGGGATCATAGCGTGCTAATTCTATTGAAAACACCTTTGTCATGCAACTTTGATTGTCACAAACAAAACTGTCCATCACGTCTGTACATAGAGTTTACGATAGCCAACGCAATTGCGATCAATATGGTACATTCCTATTATTGCGACATTTCATGTAGTTACAGTTGGACTTCGTTGCCATGATTGTTATTCTGAATAATAAACCAGATATTTAATACTGTTATAATCTACCTTTCGCTCTAATTCACGAGTCAACCTATTTACTACCCAGTATAAAAAATCTATTGGAACTTATTTCTAACTGAGTCGTAGTCCTGTTTAACTTGATAACAGATTAGGCACGATTTTAAAGTTATTTGTAGTTATATAAAGTTTTTATATTATGAGCCATCGTGTTCAGAATTTTTTGTTATACCACCTAAAGTAGGATTATTATTTACGTAACTTCGTTAATAATAATAGTTATTAGAATTATTATTATTAAAAAAAAACTATTTGTTTGTTATTATTTTTGTTGGCTTAGGCAAAATCGCAAATGAAATATTTATGACGGAATTATGATGAAGGAAATCACGTCTATCAAATTCCTGCGAAATATACACAAACACGTGTTTTTTTTTATCTAGAACTACAAAATAGGCGGATTTTTTATATAAAGTCCAATTTATATAAAGGACCGCCTTCAACTCTGTCCCTAGATTTTACAGTGTAAATAGCAATTACCGTGTCAAGTCTGCTCAGCGCGCAACAGTACCTACTGCGTGTTAGCTGAGACGCATGACCTGCTTGTCGACACTGTATGATTGTTTAAAGCTGATTTTTTTCATAGAATTACTACTAATTACTGGACGCTGTTTTCGTTCTTCATTAATTAATGAACACTACTAAACACTACCCTACTATGTAATGATTAACACTTTCTTCTCCGATTTTGACACCATTTTAAAGAAGACAAAAATTTTACTATTAAATTGTTCGTGAGTTTTTTTCAGGATGGCCCGATATATTTACATGTATTTGTCGCAGTAAAGTATTTAAAACCGTATTATAGTTAGGAATATAATTATAGGAATATAATTATATACCGGAACATAGTTATGCGAAAGCGATTAATTACTATCTTACTAGAAATATAATTATAATACGGTTCAAGTCTAGTCATATAGTTATATTACTGGATTAACTTTAGTGAAATTATTGTAGGAGTGTTTCTATTATCGCCAAAAAGTATTAACTAATTGCAGGTTGCAAAAAGTTGATTTTGTAATAAAAACCAAAACAAATATATTGTTTTATTTTATTCCATGATAGATTTATTACTATTTAACCAGATTAGTATAGTCAGATAAACGGGATCCTGCCTTTTCGCCGAAAATTGTTTGGCCAATTATCACTTGCCAACCAACAGTTCGCCTGTTTTTCATTTTGACAACTAACGATTGTCAAATTTTCATTTGATAGAATTTTATTTGGCCGAATAATGATTTGCCAACTTATTTATAATGACACTTTTCAAGTCAAGTAAGTATAACAACAGAAATCTACAGACACATTTGCAAAATTTCAAAGTGCGGAACGAAGTTTAGGTGAAATCGAAAGGATTCGGTTAGGTTAGGTTAAAACAGGGACCAACAATCGCTTTCGTTTCAATTATTTTTCTAATGTAGTACGTCATATTCAAGTGCCCATTACGAATATAAGAACCCGCTCTAATATTATACTCGTATATTATTTACGCTACAAGGGGTTCCAACCACCATCTCAGGAGCCTAAATAAGCACGGCTAAATGCTCTGGCCGCCGACGGGCAGTAGTGTCGGCGGTGCGAAAAGCCGTGCCCTGCGATCTCCAACCCGCATGCCCAGTGTGGAGATTACGGGCATAAACCCCCTTTTGGGGACACCTATGTTCAGCGGTGGACTGAGATAGGCTGAAAATGGATGGATGGTAAATCTGAAATATAATCTGTGCCAGTGTTCACTTATGACCATTGAATAGCATGTCTGTGGACAACATCGATATTTTAAATACCTAAACAAGATATTCTATATTGCCAGTAGAAATAAATGGAATTTTTTGCTGTTTTCAAACACGTTTTCAGAGGCGAAAAGCTTAATACGGTTCCATCATAAATGAATTGTCGTAACGAAGCCTTTGGGTGTTCATTGCTAACTGGACAAAGCCGGTTCAAATTCAACGAGTTCAGTTTCGGTAATTGGGCAGCGCAACGTTTTCCCCTGTCACGTTTCCTAGCAGACGAATTCTGTTCTGTATTTATAAAATGATAATGTATTGTAAAGTAGAATCGGAACTATTTTTATTGGCTTCGCGGATTTCGACATTAAAATGCTACTTAATTTCATGTTGATTCTCGCTGACTAATCACTAATAATAATAATACGTAATTAAGAAGCTTCGTATCAATCATTATATCATACGAGTACTTGAGTACCTAGCTGTGTTAGAACGACTAAATCTAGAATTTTTTTATTGTATCAGCAAATACATGAATATTGAAATGATATTGTTTTTCATAGAATTTAAAAGCATGAAATCATTTTTATTAACATTATAGATGAGAAAATCAATTGAATTTTTTTTACAAGCAATACGCAAGCCATAGCATATTTCATATTGGAGTAAAATTACAAAGTTGTGGGCGCAGACGTGAAATGACGTAAAGTGGGGTAAACAATGCGAGTGGCCAGCAAGTTTTGAACCAGAAATTCCTGTCCTCCAACAATAGGTTCTGTTTGCGTCTGAGGATGTTGTGTACAAACTGCACTGAAACGTTGCGTGTAGTCAGACGGCGACCTCAGCCTTGCACGTATGTACGACGTTTTACAATATCATGTAGTCCTGGTACTTGCGTGATGTAGCCGTGTCGATAGCGCAGTGCACGGCGCGCACTACAACGAGACACTTGTTTCTTTAAACTAGAAAAAAACCCCATTTATAGGTAGGGTGGTTAAGTTGCGTTACCTGCGATCCCCCCACCTGTTGCGCCCGCGCATCGAGAGCCGAGCCGAGACCCGTTTTTTTCCCGTCCCTTTCCCACGCGGGCGCAAGGTTGAGCGATCTTCTTTCATTAGAATTTTTCTCGCTCACCTGCCGTACGGACGTGTCGGTGTCGCGCGTGCTTTTCGTGTTTAGAAATTCCTGTGTGGTTAACATTGTAAATTCGATTTTGTGTAGTGTTTGTGTGTATGTGAAGTGTAATATGATAAACATCGAGGCGCTTCAGGATGCATTATAAATTGTTTAAGAGGTAACACTCGGGTTGTCAATTTGCACAAGTGTAACTGACAATATTTTGTTTGATATTGCGTGTCGTATTCAATTATAGTATAGTAATTTATTTTTATATGTCTAAGTATTACAGCCCTAGTTTCTTAATACAGAAAGTTTTATTGTGGAAAATTGTGTACAGCCTTCGTGTTAGGTGCATGAGCAGTCGATGCCTGATAGGCTTCGTTGGGTTTTCGGTTGATCAAATACATTTTTGAATTCTACTTAGCCTAACGGTTACTACAGCATCAGGTAAATCCGTTTACATATGAAGTTTTTATGTTATAGAAAACTCATTATTAAAAATTGTTATTATATTATTTATGACTCTAATATTAATTTACTTGTATTTAGGTGAATATTAATCTTCACAAAATCGTTGCCAAAGGAACACAATTATAAAGTTGGATGCTTGAAATTGTAGGAGGGTATCTTAACAATACTGTTGGTAATATAAATGAATAACTTGAATCGGGGAACGTGGAAATTCTTGGTGGTATTTTGTAAACATAGCGATCGTCATAGTTTTACGGTTACGAGTACCTATCTATGCGTGTTGATACAATTTGCTGTTTATATAACTTTATATGTTACTGTTTATTCAAATAGTGTGTGATTAGTATTCAATAAAAACCGTGCCCAATATTTTGGAGCTCATTATTATTCAGTTCATATTTGGTTTAGATATATATTTCTTATTATTCTTTCTGATAATCGACGTTTAATATAAGCAATGTTGAAGAAACCTTAAATATTTTATGTTAAGATCACAAAACGTTGCATTGGGTTTATGGTTGGCCTGTTGTTCCAGTTAACTTGACAGTTGGTCAGTGAACCTACATATGTACTGAGCAGGGAGTTATGAATTTAACTCCCCTGACTCGCTATGGAAGCAATGTATGTTCGCCAACTATATATGAAATAAAATAATTAATCTATTAAATAAACAATCCTTGGGTCGGTAACTGTTGGATTTTTCTAACATTAAATTTCTATTAATAGTTCGGAGTCTAGATTTGTGCCGGCCGGATATTATAGGCGTGAGATTACGTAATAAATAATAATTTTATATGCACGTACAAACCCATAATAAATGTCTAAGTATACCTCTACACGCAGCTGTTCGATTTCAAACTATGCAAAGCCTGTGCTGTATTAGACGAGCAGCTGATGAAACATACATATATCCATATAATTATATATCGGTATATATACTTTTTATGTAGAAAGAGAAAAAATGTGTGGGAAACGAACGCACAACCATGGCCCAGCAATCAAAATCAATAACTACAAAACCAACGTACCAGCCCAGCCACCTATGGAATTTTTACGCTGAATTATTGTTTTCGTATCTGACCAGTTATTTTAGAAAGTAAAAGTTAAAATTGCCATGAAACATTTAATATTCTTTAATAGTTGGGGTACAGAAGCGCGTGAGTTCATTCTTGTCAATGCAATTTTGGGCCGAGATAAAGTTAAAATATACGGCTATATTTAAAAAAAATGACAATAAAACAGTTAATTATAATGTATTGGAACAAGAACCACGGGATCGTCTAATTCGAAACGAAGCCACTGCTATGTTAATCAGACAACTGATATACTACATGTTGAGATTTCTGCGAACATACATATGTAGATCATTTTAAATCTATTGCACAGAACAACCACTCGTGCTCATTACAATAATATTTGTTAGGGGCAGGATCTAATTTGAATATTAATAATTAAAAATTTGATTAAAGATGCTACAAATGGCTGCGCTGAATTACGGTACCAACAAGATTCCAAAGCATCGCAATATAAAAACATACTATTCGCATATCGTGTGTTCGTATTTACTGAGAATGTCAGTAATGGACGTCTAAAGTAACAACAAAAGTATGAAATGTATAATCAAGGATCATCAAACATTAATTGAATGTAGGCAGAAAGGTTGAATTTCTTGTGGTCTTCCCATCACGTTACGTTGAAAAAGTTAATTCGTAGTTAGAACACACGAAGCCTTAAGGCTGTTGTCGTGAATCACTTGCATCCATGTAATGGGATCTTACATGCTTCTTTCAAATTAGAGAGAGAGAATCTAGAAGTGAACTTCTCATTTTCATTGTAATAATGGGCTATATTTTGGAATTCTTTTGTTTTTATTTGAAGTGAGCATTTAACTAGCAGGCAGCTACCACAATGGCACGTTTCCGCTCGTGGACATGCTACAATGGACTTTAAAAAGGACTGTTAATGTCAGTTAGTGGATGTATAGGTGAGTATTAATTGGCCACAGAATTTTCTGGATAAAAAGATTCAAATATGTAACTGTGCTGTCTAAGCTAGTTTATGTTTCTAGTAATTTCCATGTTTTTCTAACACGAGCTCCTGGTATCCGATTCAGACCGGCTGCATACTCGATGTCCTCATATCTTGCGGTCTGCCCGGTTTCTTGCCATCTCGTGTACACCGCTCGTTTAAAAGCCTGTTAAGGTTACCATATCCACTTTATTCCCTTACATATCTCTATTTTCTAACTGCAATTTATTAAAGGTAACAATGATAATATTTCATCATAATTCTTTGTTTTACGCAAGTCATAGTCTCTTCTTCCGTTCCTGTCTATCATATTACGATTGGGTTGTGGAAGAGCGAGACAAAACATTGCCATTGTGCGTTTATGACTAACAACGGTGGTGTTTCTTTCATTATGACAATACATTTCAGCGAATCCAAACATTCTTGGGAAAGTTGTATACAGAATTCTTAAGCCCAATTAGTGTTATTAGCGTGAACCAAGTAGGGGCCACTGATTGTTAGATACTGCTGTCATAAAATTAGTGTCTTATCCGATTAGGTCCGTTTTATGACAGGGTGCGCTTAAGGCTGGGTCGCGATACGGTGATTCTGATTACTGCCTTATATTATCTGTTCTGGTCCGCATTGTTAAAATATAATGTGTTCCAGGCACTTACTATTATGTATATTTTTTAATTTAATTCGTAGAAATACTGAGTTAGGAACTGTGCAAGCTTATTTTACAATATTAGATGTTATTTAATCCTATTACGTAGTGTTATTTAGTATTAGATACAATTTTATATTATAGAATTTGTACACGGAAGAAAACCGTCATAGACGTGTTCTTATTCATCCTAAGACGTGTTCTTATTCTCGTGATGCTTTCCTTCACTAGCCAGTCCTACTTACCTCTGGACTAGACTTAATAAAAATAATTTAAGATAGGACGTTCATATTTTTAGGTGCGCTAAGTCCAAAAGCCGCGGCTGCCCATTCCTACTCCTTACTTCTTCCATCTAGATAAGCATTTATAACACCGTTGTCTCTCGGTGAAGCTCTTAGAAAAACATATAGTTCATTTTCAAATGAAAAAATATTTTAAAAAAGTTTATTTTAGTCATACTATATTGAATTAAACATGTCCACAGTATAATAAAATACAATGCTAATATTTGTGTGATGGTGGCAGCCGCCTAATTTATTAATCGTTAATATCATTTACTGTCACTTTTTCATCAGCGCGATGTTGCAAAAAAGTGTGTATTATGTGAGATTAGTTGTAGAAAGCAGCCATTAAGTTACAACAGTTGTTCTTAGAGAAATTTCTACTTTCGCTCTTTACCTGTGTGATGACGTACATATGTACCTACCTATATACCTTAGTTTTATATTGGTAATAGCTTTTATATACAATCTATTAATATTCCATATACATTTATTCATCGTATTAAAATAAATGATTCAGTACTACATGATACTATTGATTTTTACTATGTTTTATGATTCAGATATAATTGGTGGGCTTCTTTAATCGATTTCTTAATTTTTATATTAATATGAACATATAAATTACAATAACTATTATGTTATTAAGTATTATAAATGAAGATTGCAAAATACCGGACAAGAATACCAATGCGAGTGAAATTTCAAATAATGCTAATACATAACTGAATTCGTTGTGTAACTCTTGCGTTAGTTAAGTAATATATTTTACGTTTCTAACATTTATTATTACAATGTAATAATACTTTATAATATTTTCTGGACATTATTTTTGTTTTAAAGCCGTGTAATTTATTACTTGTAATTTATTCTGAAAAAAACTTTGGTACAATTAGGTTAATTGCATTAAATCCTTTTCACGTCAGGTAAATTGTGACGTCCATGTTAGTACGTCAGTACTCTCATACCACCTATG
>DWEC01001463.1:0-13344 GCA_018245735.1 Microceris miodesmiata | reverse complement strand
CTAACCTAACCTAACCTAACCTAACCTAACCTAACCTAACCTAACCTAACCTAACCTAACCTAACCTAACCTAACCTCCGAGTAAAATTAGGCAATTTAGAACCAACCAGTAAGTGACCGACTCTAATAAATAAATAAAAATCTTTGGTCTACATTTTTTGACTTTCCAATTATTCTTCAACTGATATTCCTCTGGTGCTATATTTGTATCATTTTTGTGATAAAAGATATGGTATTTTAATATTTTTTCTGCGATTAGGTAATCACGTGCACACACATACAGTGAGAACAACTTTAATGTATTGTATTTATATATACACATAAATATGTATTTATACATGTATGTGGTAATATGAAACATTAGATATTCATGTTGTTTTTATCAGTGGCTTTGTTCTATGTGCATTAATTTAACAATTTCGTATCATATGTAAGAAAACTTATTTACGGTATGTCGTTTCATAGTAGAGAAATAAAACATTTTAGAATAGCTAATAAGTTATTGCTCTATAAATATTCACGATATTATTATTCACGATTATATCACGATATAATTCACGATTTATTTATTTGACCTTGTATTCAACAGGGGGAGAATTTAATGCTACTTTACGTTTTCTACCAGCCTAGTCCTAGACCTAGTCCATATGCAAGTACCTACTACTTACGCAGTTGGTTTTGATAAATAGTTTCGTCTATCTTACTGTCTCCGGTGTACCTATGTACTTACTAATATTTTATAAAATTTTCTTAACTATCTTCTGATAAAAAATATCGGTGTTGGATTGAGGGTTTGAAACCAAAGAACAATCCGTTTTCATTTAGTTACTTCGAATTTTTAAACGACTTCCATAAAGAGAAGGTTTTCGTTTGCCTATATTTTCTGTTTATTATTTTTAAACGGCGTCATTTATAAACCGATGAGGATTTTTTTTTGTTTGGAAGGATATGCGTAACGTTGGCCCCATTTAAAAGGTCAAATTTAATTTATACTTTCGTTTTTTTATCTATAAAAAAGTCCGTATAAAAAGATCATTCTAGTATAATGTGGTTTAAAGCTTCCTCATTTTAAAAAATGACTTGTAGCATTTAACGAATTATCAAATCTAGTTTTATGTATTTTTCGTCAGGTAGGATCTCTCGAGGCATTGTACTTGGCTAAAAGAGGTCACCGGGTGTCACTGTACGAGTTTCGTGAAGGTAAGCCGGAAATGGAATGAATTTTGTGTAAATGATCACTTATTATTCGTTGTTATTTGCATAGTCCGTGACCGTTGATTAATTTTCAATTCCGATAACAAACTTCGGTTTAAAGATCTTTATTTCTCAAAAAAGACATTACATCACTTATATGAGAACATGCATTAAACATATAAACATTATCCCGATGTGGGTAGTTTCACAAATTGTTTAATCGAGACGCGTTCTGAGGTGCGAGTTCACTGTATTAAACTCACCGTCTACACTCTAAAAGTTAGGAAATGGTCTAAGTTATAGTGAGATAGCGATTAATTATCATAAATATAGCTAGTAAGTTTTTTTTAAATGCTTAACTTGATGGTAATTGATGTTACGTCGCTAAAACAATTAAATTTATTACTATCTTATTACTCCTTCCTAATCGCTAAAGTGACCAGAGTAAGAAGTGTGCGGAACCAGCGTGTAGGTATGGAGAGAGTGATGAAAGTAGAAGTAGGTACATAATTATAACAACACGACTGGTCTGTAAGGATCCAGATGTTTTGCTTTCGGTGCAATCAGCCTACCCAGTAAGGGATTTGGCGTGAATGTATATATGTATATAACATGCAGCAAAAAGATGTTTGTTTATTTATCTTATAATAAACAATTGTTTTCGAACAAATAAAATAAAGTCGTAAGTGAGGTTGTTTATAATTATAAACTTATTATCCATATTATCGGCCCTGCCGTATATCTGCAGATTCATTTCCTAATCTTATAACATATATATTATACATATATGTATTTGTTATGCATTTTACAGATATACGAAAAACGCCGCAGGTCCGAGGCAGGTCTATCAACCTTGCTCTGTCCGTTCGTGGTAGACGAGCGCTGAAAGATGTGGGCTTGGAGCAAAAGATGATATTCGAACATGGTATCCCTATGACCGGGCGAATGATCCACAGACTCGATGGATCCACCTACAGTATACCCTATGACGCTAGGACAAATCAGGTCCTTTCTTCTTATTTCATTAATATATTTTAGAAGTCCTCAGTATATTTTAGAAATATCGCAATGACAATCTTTGCACAATTCTTTAAAAATAAGTCTATGTAATATCATTCAGTTGTCTCTTTTTCTAAAAGGATTATATAATCTTTTCGGGACAGGAAAGGGTTGTTTAGGACCATTATTTTTGAAAACGCGTTTGGTTAAGGCGGTATAATTTTTCATAAAATAGCGACAGTGATTACAATATTATTTCTAATGGCAACTTTAATGATAGGCTAATGTTTATAAAACTAATAAAGTGTCATTAACAAAGTATATAGGGACATTAATAATATTTATAACATAAATTATCACAAGATCATATCATATTATGTATGGATATAATGGTTTTTTATGGATTAATACAGATCATACACTTAAATAGTTTCTTTATTTTTTTTAAGTATAGTGAAATTCTTAATTCATTTAATGTTTTAAAAAAATCGGAAAGGTAAAATGTTGCTTATATTTTATAATTATATAAAATATAAGCAATATTATATAAAATAATAATATTGCTATTAACCGTCATTTTGTAATTATAATTTTATTTTACAGTGTATTTACTCTGTTGGGAGAAATTATTTAAATGGTCTTCTTTTGCAAGGTGGGTCTTCTATTGACTTTTTATATTTACATGTTTAATTTTATTTTAATTATTTAACTTACATTATTATTGTTTTGTTTTCGTAGAGTCAGAAAACTACGAAAATGTAGAGCGCTATTTTAATCACAAGCTGGTTGAAGCTAATCTAGAGCAAGGATCATTGAGGTTTACCAAGTAAGTGTATGAGTTACATGTTAGTGTAAGGTTTTGTTTTATGTTATAGAAGCAATAAATAGATATGACAGATACCATAGAACAACTGATTATTAAAAATAATGTGTCTCCTATTGCACTGATAAGTATCTATAGGGTTATCCTTTCGGTATGAGGTAGAATATTTTAGCACGTGTCTCTGTCTATTATATCCTGAATAAGCGTGACAAAAAACCCTGATTAGCATGATGTAGCTGTAATAGTTTTTTTTTACACAGGAATGCAATATTTATTAAAGGATCTATCTGTTGTACTTTTTATCATCCATAAAATCATAAATAAACTTGAGCAAAGTGAGCGAAGCAAACATTGTATTTTACAACAAACTCAAAATATATTGGTAACAATCATTAATGAAGTCCTGTTAGAATTAGTACTAAGGTAGACCAGAAATATACTCCAATTCAACTATTCTCGAATGAGGTCTGGCATCTTTAAGATGAAAGGTGTAAGAATAGTTTTTGTGATTTCATAGATACTTATAATTTTTTTTATTGGATTTTACATTTTTTAGAACGGATACGAATGAGAACGTAAAAGTGTCCGCTGATCTGATTATTGGCGCCGACGGTGCTTTCTCTGCAGTACGGAGAGCTATGATGAAGCAGCCACTTTTTGATTACAGCCAGAAATATATAGAACATGGATATCTTGAATTGTGCATACCGGCTGGTGAAGATGGTGGGGTATGTTTTCTGTTTGAGTACTACATCTAATGTATGTTGGCTGTATATCGTGTCACTTATGAAAACAAATTATTGAATGTTCGGCTACAAAATATGTTTTAAAGGCAGCTAAAATACGAGCAATGAGTCAGAGTTTTTTCTATAAGCTTTTATTTGTAAGTTCATATACAGAAAAATATTTAACAAATTACCCAGTGCGCATAGCTATAAATGTGTCACTTAAACGTACGTGTGATCTTAAATAGTTTAAAATATATTTCTGTGTTCAATTTTACATAATTTATGGATCATTAATTCGATCTGCCTATCAGCAAAGTATTCTGTTATAAGTTTCTGCAAAAAACTGCACGGTGTAATAGATCACCAACACTTGTCAAATCACATAACCTCGATATCATGAACTCCCTCAAATAATCCCTAGCTGCCATTTAAGAGATGTTTCATTCTAAAATGAATGACTTTCAGTGAGCATTGCGGAAAAATAGCCCCTCCTCATCATTCTTTGTACTTTAAGAAGTTTCGTCTTGTCTGCTCTTGAGACCCTTCAAAACAAATGGAGTTTCTGGGCAGGGAGTTGGATCGTCAGGAGATGCGAGGTCGACGCAAGATGCTATTACTGCCTGGGATCCCTGAACAGAAATCCGAAGATACAAGAGTTAGATAAATTTAGATTGAAGTACCCGAATGTACGTTTTTGTTCAATAGAATGTGTGAAGAAAAACGTTAAGAATTTATTATTTATATTAAAATACGGCACACAAAAAATGCTCAAATAAAAAGCCACTGCATCTCACAAGAATAGATATTAGAAATTATCAATAAAATATATTTTAATTTTGTGATAATCTGACTTGTATTCGAATAAAAATTGTATGAAGGAAATTGTTACGCCTAGTAAAAGTATTGAAAAATGAATAGTTAAATCCTTCAAACTGATTACATTATATCTTTTTTTTGATAATGGGATAGCACGTGGTTTTCTGGACGATAATTTAGAAGTATGTTTTTGAATCAATCCGTGTTCGAAAATATTAGATGCGTAATTTTGAAACTTCCGTATATATGGGAATCCTTTAGTGAAATATATAGCAGAAGGAACTAACCTGGGATAGTCCCATTTGTTTACTTTTGTCTCTCCTTCTGTGTTAATATATTTGCCTGCTCTGAAGAAGTAAGCGTAATCCGTTTCAATCGTAAATAAATCGCCTTTATTGGAAATCATATCGAAAATCGTGTCTAAGTCCTGGCATTTATCATTATGAGCGTTTTCAGGGAAAACTTCATTGTACTCGTGACGATAAAAAATGCGTGTATCATTGCTGATACAAGGCTTAAAAGGTAACGATCCCAGATTGTTCGGATCAATCTTTATTTTCTCTTGAACGTGTCCCGTAAAAATGCTGTACAAAGCAGTGGTATAAAACAAATAAATGAAATTTGTAAACATAATCCAAATGATCAGGACCCTTCTTACATAAATATCCTTAAATAAATTAACATCTGTTTGACCATAAAAATATCGCCATAGCTTCAAAGTCACTAGAAATTTATCCCCATGTTTATCCGACATTGTAGTTTTCGTTATTAAAACTACTGATAGAGTTACGACGTAGGCAAGAACTATTAACGTCCAAGTAAAAAGATTGAATTGTCGATAAATGCTTGACCATCTTTGCTCTTGTATAACTGGAGTGAATATACTGTATCTCGGGAAACTATATCCATAAATGAAATCGAGTGCTTCCAATCGATTTCCCGTTAAAAAAAGTCCTCCAATAATGACATCGACTTCTTTTCGTTGTAAGTAGCCCAGTAAACCAGTGCCTGTGCGATTGGGTAAAATAGTACCGAAATGTACGCCCGGATTTACAGATATATATCTTATATGTATTCCCTCATATTTTGCTATAGTGTTAAGGATAAACTGTTCGACACCACTTTCGAGGTATTTCGAATATTCGGTGCTGTTTAATATTACGAATGGTGCATTCTCCTTCGCAGCAACAATAAATGTACAGTTCCGCAAGTTTTTCGGCAACTTATAGGGAAATAAATTATTTTCCTCGTGGTTTGAGCAGGACCCCAAGCTTTTCATGCTAGGAATTTCATTGCAATTAAAGCCGTTGTTTGGGAAGTAAGTAAAAAGTTCCAATTTCTTATTTTCCGATGTTGCGATAAACACAACGTTATAAATCTTCAACTGTAATAGTTCTTCAATTATTGTATTGCTCATTATATTAACCGAGATTGTGTCGACCATGATTACAAATATCGATGTGGGGCTCCAAGATAAATCTTTTGATAACTCTTTAATTCCCATCAAAAATTCTGTCACGTTGTAGGCTGGTATGAGGTAAGCGCTGGGGTATATCATCCAGTTTCGTTGAGTAAAAGACCTCGTTATTATCGTGTTGCATTTACGTTCATTCATATATCGTAATAAAACGTCCGTGTAATTATTAGATAAAATATTAAAGATAACGCTATTACAAGGTATATATTTATCAAATATTTGCACAATACATTGAGATATAATCTCGTAATCACTTTCCTTGTTTATTTGGTCTAAGATAACTCCATCCATTCCAACTCCATTGTGTAGTGTGTGTGAATTCGTACCTTCTACGAGAGTCAGCACTAACAAACCAATGTTCAAGAATAACATCTTAGCCGACCACTCAGTTACACTTCATATTTATAACGTATACTTGAAAATGATGAATTCAACTTAAGTATTTTCGTTACCATTTATCACGCGCTTAAATTGACCGTCGGTTAAACAGTAGAGTCGGCAAAATTAATGCCCAACATTGATAAATATAATTCATATTATAAAATCAAAATTGGAGAAATTTCTATTTAGGAACTAAATGTGAACTTAGGTTAGCTTATAGGAGTTCTTTTAGGACTTTTTGTTATGCTTGGGAAGACCTGTGCCGAGCAGAGGACCAAAAAAGTAGCAAAAAAATATTGCATTAAAAATGCTTAAAACAGATAAAGTTGTTATTATAAATAAAAGGGCACATATATATAAAAAAAAACTATGACAGGATTATTAAGAAGTTTATGTTTTGTACTTTTATCTGGCTTTGTGGATAGCTTCCTGTAAGAAAGAATGGGAGGGTATTTTTATGAGGACTGTACCCAATATGAATCTAACAAATCGTTGTCATGATATATGATACATAAATTCGTGCCTGTTTTAAAACATGCAAACAATAAATATTGTATTCTTGACTGCCTCGTTGGTCAAGTGGTTGCCAGCGCGATGCCAATCGGAAGGTCGTGAGTTCATATCCCGGGTGGGGTACTATTGGATTTTTCTAATTTAGAATTTCTAGTAGTGACTCAGAGTCTGATCTATGCGTGGTGTAAGGATTGCCATACACCGGGCACAGATCCGACTCCATGGAGTTAGTCTCAATAGACTAACCACCTATTCCACGGGCCGTAAACGCACCTGGTGAAGCGTGTGAGTGTACTACACCTCTGTCTACCACTCCGGGGATTACAGACGTGTTGTTACGTTTTCTTATAAATATTGTATTGTGTGATTAATCGTCTTATTTTTACAGGGGTATTGTTAATAATTTGTATTCAAATCAGTCTTCATTACAGACTGACCAACGTTCGTTTTTGATTAATAGTTTCAGATGCCGCCGAACTATTTACATATATGGCCTAGAGGGAACTTCATGATGATCGCCTTACCAAATCAGGACTGTTCATGGACTGTGACCTTGTTCATGCCGTTTGTGAACTTCAAGAAGTTAGACACAGAAGGCAAATTACTAGAGTTCTTTGAAACATATTTTCCGGATGCTATACCATTGATAGGCAAGAAGAAACTGTTTGGAGATTTCTTTGGTGGGTCACCGTCATCTCTCGTGGCAATTAAGGCAAGTTTTGAAGGTGATTGAGTAGAAAAAATGCGTTGTTTGTTCGGTTCTGGGCTAAGGAATAAATCACTAGGAAAGCGAAGGGATAGGTAATTTAAAAACTTCATGATACTTATGAAGACTACGTGGTATTTTATTATGCACTTAAAATAGGATCACCAAGTATGTGACATGACAAATTGATGGTAGCAATTTGTTATCTAGGGATCTTATTATTTTTTTAATTGGTTATATCTGGGGACCTTGTTGTTTTTATTTTTCAAATGAAATTTCATAATTGCAGTGTCGCCCTTACCACGTAAAGGGCAAAGCTTTGCTCATTGGTGACGCAGCCCATGCCGTCGTTCCGTTCTATGGCCAAGGGATGAATGCTGGGTTCGAAGACTGTACTCTCCTTGATCAGCTGTTTCAGAAACATCATGACAATCTTGCGGGAATTTTAGAGGAATTCTCGGAAACTAGATGGGAAAACACATTTGCTATCAGCGACCTTGCAATGTATAATTATTTAGAGGTAAGTGGTAATTTAGGCGTTTTCATAATGAAAGTATCACCTCTCTTAGTACCTACTTGTACCTCTATTCACAAAACAACAGTTCTATCGTCAGCTCTATCTAATGTTAAATAGATGAGTGATGCCAACCATATCATTGATTTAAAACCTGTTATATCAAGGCCATAAGTTACGTTCTTGAGAATATGTCTAGTCTAGATTCCTTCACAACTAGAACCGAATATGCAGTTGTACAGAATCGAATGTACACTTGTTTGTTGTTTAATTATATAGAAATATCCAATTTCTGTCATTTTCAGATGCGTGACCTGGTGACGCGGCCGTCGTACCGTCTTCGGAAACTTGTCGATGATTTTTTGTTCTGGTTGATGCCAAGCATCTGGGTTCCTCTGTACAATTCTGTTACGTTCACCACTATGCCTTATAGCCGCTGTGTTAAGAATAGACGATGGCAGAATAAGGTAATAATTCGCTTGGTTTTATATTTTAGAATAAATATGAGAATTAGTTCAACAAAAGAAACTGTCGAACATGTGCGTTTCTACATGAAATTTTTATTCATTCAATATTTAAGATTAATAAGTATTCATGAATGTTTATATTTATCAATCAATATATTCTGTCGAATTTTCTCCGTATGGGTCTGAAAATGGTTGGTTAGTGGTAACTATAGTAGCACTTTCACATGGGTGCTGCCTCGTTCGTCGAGTGGTTGCAAGCGCGACGACTAATCGAGAGGTCCTGGGTTCGATCTTTGGTTGGGATTCTCATGGGTTTTTGTAACTGCTGGATTATTTAAATTTGAAATAGTTTGCAACCTAGTATTGGTTCAGATTCTGAAGTTGAGCATGGTGTGGGTCAGTCGGCTCACCCCTTATTCCATAGTGGTACACACAATATTGAAGGTGAATCGTGAGCTTGCACTTCACTTCTCTGCTTACATCCTAGGGAAAAAGGTGTGATGTTATTTACTTACTTTCCCATGGGAGGGTAAAATGAGAAGGGTAAATGTAAATCATTTGTTTATGTTAGTAAAATTTTGTTAGGCGAAGCAATTCTTACTTTATTGATTTGTGCTTCCTTTCGAAGAATGTGGTTGTGGTTCCATGGCTGTACAAGGAGCCATATTACAATCCCGAAGAGCATACTTTATTCTCATAGAACATGAAGTTCAATACCCTCTTTCTGTTTCAGGTGCTCGGGGTATCAGTAGTGGGAGTGGCGCTGTTACTACTCACGGTGTACTTTTTTGGTAACTGAAGATAACTGAATGACAAGTGAACTAACAAGAAATTAAAAGATTAATTTCCGAAGTGAACTGTTATTATTCTTCGTTTTATTACTATTATTACTGTTATCATAGCATTATTATCTCGATTGTTATCTCAATCAATCTCAATCCTCCATTGTTATTTCAACATAATTAGCTGAAAATCAAACTCACTATTGGTCATTGTTTACTTTTATTTTAACTTAATTATTTAATTCATTAACTTTTACTAATTTATGGATGTTCTCAGTGATACCTATATATGTATATATTTCTTGACATATATTTACTCACATTTTGTTTTGTCAATATTATTTGTAATTTAAATTATTTTAGTTGTATCAATTAGCTCTAGTGCATGTAGTTTGCACCTATAATAATAATTAAGGTGGCACTCAGGGTTATTCTAGTATATTTTATATTTTCAAATTGTATCAGTGTTCTTTGTTGGTGCAACGTTATTAATTAAATAAATAAATAAAAGGAATAATATTTTACAAATGTTGAATCCTTCACTAGTAAATCTCTCTCGTGATTTATACACATATACGTACGTACCGGAAAACGTATGGTTTTTTGGATTGGCGGCGGAGGCAGTCTCCGTTCGCTCGCAAGTAACTTAAGCTGGTACATTCATATGTACATATATAATCGTATGTTGACTGTTTTGTAATGTACGTTGAATAGTTACGAGTAACTTCTAATATTTTTTTAATAGACATATAATAAATATTGCGGATTAAAAAGATTGTCGATTTTATAAAGCTTGTACATTCTGTATAACAAATAAAAATGATTTATTTATTTCGTAACAACCTATATATTATTGTATTTCCGCATATATACATATTACCTGTTTTACTTAATATATTCTAATATTTAATTACATACACGATAAAATAAAATTAATACGAAGAGTTTCTTTATTTCGTTTAAAAAAAGTTACATCACCAGCCTGCACCAACCTGCATCTTTCCGAAGACTGGCAGTACGCAATGGAGTGTGGTAGACTTTCCACCAGTTACGTTTCCGTTCCACTACTGATTTATAAGTAAGGCTATTAACATGGCAATGGAAAATCTATCTTTTTGATATTGTAGTCTTATATGTTATCGAAATGTCAGATCGTTATCAAATGTCTAATCCGAAAGGTTAAAATTACCAAATGAAGGCCGCACTGTTTAGGTGACATATCCGCATGCTCATCTTGCTAAGAACACGTGGACAAGAGCACAACAGATTTTGTTAATATTAAAAGTAGTAGGTACATGCAAAAGATGCTAGAGGACGTCACAAAACAATTGAAATATAATAATTGTATTTATGAAGTATGTTAAAGTTTTGTTTTAAATACGATCTAAACCCGTTCTGCTCTCCGAACCGATATGTTATATATGAAAAAACCCTAATAGTCTATTAATATGATTACATAGTTAATTGAAAACTTTTGTTAACAATGTTCCGAAGCTCGCGCAGGGGATGTCGTGAGCACAGTTAGTATAGTTTTATAAATACTTGGCTTTGATTTATATATGTGGCATATTTATTTTAACTGCACAAAGAAATTAATTCCTTATATATTTCAAAGTGAACTAAATAAATGTCTTATAAAATAAACACGACAGTAGCACACAAACCTTTATTGTAAATATTTGCTACAAACTGTGTATCAAAGTAACGCAAGCAAGTGAAGTTTCAATGTCATCGAGTGTACTAAATTAATTATACAACCCACAACGTATTACATATTTGTTCAGCATATCTTGATACGTAATCACAAAAATAACAGTTCGTTTTATCACGATCAACAAACAAATTACATATTTCCTATTCATACACAAAGTTCTAACACGAAACGTTAATTTATAATACCCCACCAGCACATATCAAACAAAAAATGTAACTAATGGAAGCATGATTTAACTCGAACAAACATCGTCTACAGTTGAAGAGAAATTTTAGTTTCTTCGGCTCTCTTAAAAATTTACTGTACATCATACATTCTCATATTATACATCCCCTTATTCGCAGGAAATACTGTCATTAACAGGTGCAATAAATGCTGACTTCGATGGATTTACATTCAGTTCAGTTAGCGGTTCTGTGTTAATCCATTACATTGATAAGATACACGTACTAATTACTTCTAATAATTAATACATTTTAATAGTAATAGTGTAGGTCATGTAATAACATTCTTAAGAGATTTATTATCAGAAACTTATTAAATGCAATTGCGAAATGCAATCTAGGCAATTTGTTCATTATATGTTCTTCGTTTTGTACTTCTCAACAATAAAAGAAATCAGTGAAATAATCGAGCCTATAAGTAGAATATAATATGATATTCTGAAGTCGCTCAGGTGTAAGCTTTTGAAATACTTTCTGTTGTTGTGAGTGAAATGTCCCTTTTTAACCTTCATTATATTCAGTTGAAACTGCAATATGCCTGATTCAAAAATATGCATTGCATGTTCTTGAAATTTTCGTTTTAATGGAAAGCCACGGCTGCAGTAAAATGTTGAAATGGCGGTGCTTAATATGTTCCAACTATCCAATTCGAAGTTACCATCTTCATCGATATAATTTGGCGCTTTCAAGTTATATACATATTCTGTGGCAACTGTGTAGTAGTCACGGTTTTCTATTACAAAATCTAGTCCATCGTCCGGATTCTGACATTTTTCAATTCTTTTTTTAAAAGGAAATGTCACATTATAAGCGTATAAGAAAAAACTTCTCCCGATGTCACTGAGACAGAGCTCATATGGTAATGTATTCAAATCGTTAGCATCGAAATTAAGCTTTTCTTTCACATGACCCGTTATCAAACTGTAATAGGCAGTTTTATAGAAACTGATTATAAAATACGTGTACCAAATCCAACAAATCAGTAGTAACCTCAGTTTCTTTATTCTGATTAAGTAGTCATCGCTGTGATCGAGGAGATAGTCCAATAATTTTAGCATTACACTAATTGGATCTTGGTCGTTTTTAAACGAAAACTTCAAAATCAACAGCGTTGATAACGTGACTACACATAGAGAACAAGATACTAATATCCAACATTGTATACCAAACTCCTTATACACTTTTTTCCACGCTATTTCAGTAGCCGCTGGAGTAACAATTTTCAGATCAGCATAATTATATCCCCAAATGTAGTCAGATCCCAAAGCTCTATTTAGTATTAGAATGAATCCCCCCACAGCAAGAGATATTTCACCATTTTGCAAGTAACTCATCATTCCCGTGCTCGTATTATTTGGTAAAACAATCCCCCGATCGAAGTCAGTGGGAAAGTATTTGTACTCAATTTCTATTCCTTCAAGTACTGCAATGCTTTCTATAATCAGTTGTTCTATTCCAACTTTATATTCATCAGATATGTTCAAATCTGTGTTTTGGTCGGTGACCACGTAAGGAATCGCTTCGTGAATGCCAACTGTGATTAAACAGTTATGATAATCATTTGAGTGTTCATGAAGAATAAGTTTATTACTGTTTGATATATTATTGCACTCTCCCAACATAACTATGTTATTGTAACGTTTTCCGCAGTTATTGTCAGCCAAGGGATAGTAGGTATACGCTCGGATATTATTCAATTCTTCAGTGGTCAAAATTAACACGTTATAAATTCTGTACTTCAGGAATTCGTTGAATATTTGACGTAAATTGTCATTTACTGCTTTATGTGCGACGACGATAAATTTTGCACCTGGGTTCCACAATAGGTCTCTTGAAAGTTCAAACAATGTTAGTGGTAGTTCATACGAGTCACTTATTAGGATCAAGTAAACATCAGTTGACATGAGCCAATTTTTCTTATGTACCGTTCTCGTGATAAGAGTGTTGCAGGTTTCTTTGCTAATTGACTTTAATATACTGTCTTCCAACGGATTCTCTGCATTGAC
>DWEC01001462.1:0-13345 GCA_018245735.1 Microceris miodesmiata | reverse complement strand
CCCCCATCTTGGGGAGACCTATGTCCAGCAGTGGACTAAGATAGGCTGATGATGACATGTTCAACTCACTCATCAACGTACCTGTATCGTTACAGTAACATATGTTTTCAAAATTTGAACAAACTGAAGCCGTTTTTATTATGTTTCCGTTGCACAGATGCATTTGTGTCAGGAATCAAAAACTTCCACTCTTTAAATCTAGATCATAGCAATTCAGCTTGCCCAATTGATAAATCTGTCTCGTATCAATACATTTAATTCATATTGATTTATAAGATGTTGACGGCCAAGAGAACTCGTAGAAGGTGAAAACTCACTCACATATTTGCTGCTTTCGTCATTATATGCTACAACTTTTGGTAAATCTGGCTGTTCCGAAATCTCAATTTCATTTTTGGTAGGAGGTAAATGGCAATGCCTATGTTCAGCAGTGGACTAAGATAGGCTGATGATGATGAAAGGAAATGGCATTCCTTCACTGTGAGTTACTGATTTCGATATAGAAGGACCGTCAGGATACTGAATGTTGTCCTTGATTTTCTTTGTAAAGCCGTATGTCAGTCATGCAAAAGTAGCAATCATTAACATGATTACTACGTTCACGCCATAAAGCTGGTACAGCAAATGGCATTGACGTCGTGTTTCCATTAAAGAAGGATCGCAAAATATAATAATAACATGTCGGCGGTCGTTTCGAGATAGACAAAACGTTCGGCGAATCCGTACAGCCAATGTGACCCAAGAGTCGAGTCCGAGACGGTATAATTAGTGCACAAAGTGCAATATGTGGTCTAGTTGTATTGCCGGCGAGAAGAGAGATGTATAGGAAAAACATAGGTTCACCCATTCAGCGCCTATTACTGCAATGAACCTGTAGCTAGTAGATGGATTTATCTGCCGCGATTAATAAGCAATATATAATATTCGTATGATATTCAGTTTTCTCAAGATACATATACTCATTATATGTAAATGTATGTTCTATCTTGGGTTACGTAGAACCTTGTATTCAATCACATATAAAATGTAAATGCGTTCGTGCTCATCGTCATTGAGATAAAAGTAACAATTATTAACTATATATATCATCACACTGGATCTGTGATGGGGTGGGCAGACAGCACCGAGTGCCAATTAATCCTACGCTAACATTGTTCTTCTACAGTCTTTACTCTCTTCAAACATGCAAAACTTAGTCACAAATTGACAAGTTTTTTATTTTGAATTCGCCGAAACCGACTGCGTCTAATAATTGTCAAAATAAAAATATTTAATTAAACAAAATTACAGTTATAGTCTGCAGGACTCTCTCGATGATCACCTTCAGGGGCGTAGCTTCCGCCGTATCAGCAGTATCAATGATAGCAAATATTAGTAAAATATTATCCACAATGTCACTTAATATCGTGCTTCCCGGGAAAAAAAACATAAAAAACTGCCATACTTGCTTATAGTTTATTATGTTTATATATGTTTTCACTTCAGAAATGACAAAAGTCAAAAATATTGAAAGAAATTTTTTGACTAAACTTTTCCCCCGATTAATTTTGATACAGGGCCCCTCCATGGCACGCTACGCCTTTGATCATCCTGCTTTATGAAGAAATATAGATATTCACTTGAATTTCATGTAATTACTGATTATAATTCATAGGTTCGTAGAAAAATTGACACTGAACAATGAACACAATATACTCGTCTTGTCCATGTAATATTTGTAGTTTATTTAAAGAATATCCCACACGGAGCAGTGTGGGATTTCAAATAGTTACAAGTTATTTAAAGAAGGGTATAAACCCCCTTTGGGGGAGGCCTATGCCCAGCAGTGGACTAGGATAGATTGATGATGATGAAATAACTAATATGTATATGCAACAAGCGTATAATCTATCTATTCCATTCCTTCATATTCTATTTTAATACGTTCTACAAATAAAATACCATCCATAAAATAAAACATTAACTGTTCACGCTCATACTGCGAACGTCAGATACTCAATAGTATGTTGTGAAACAGAGTAGATACATATAAATACAGGTTATTATGTTCTCTTTGGATATACGAACATCAATAAAGTTCTAATTTTGAAATTTATTAAAATACAGTTCGTTTTAAACACTGCTCAATCACTAGAAATATTAATTCGTTGTATGCCTCCAATATTAATGGCTGATGGCAGAGTGAGAAGTTTCCGAAATCGGCATGATTATAAAAAAGTGACGAATGTTGAAAGAGCACATCATATCTATAAGGATGTTTATCTATATTAAAATATGTCTATATATTGGTTTCGGTACTTATTGCCTAACGAGTAAAAGATCTGGCATGATGATATAGTAATAAGATTATTTGGCACCTATTAGGAGGATCATTTTCCTCGCTTGTCGTTCACTCGTCGACGGGCAGACTCCGTTAACAGGCACGAGCACACCGCAAATTGTGGCACCAATACAGCGTCGGATTAATTGATTACAGAGATCGGACAGGATTATTTTAAGGCGTGACCGCTATTAGCGGTTCGAGTTTCGACAATTATTAGTTCAACTAGAAACAATTTTAATTGGACAAATGTAACATAATATTACGCCCATATTTTCTCTAAGCGATAGGCAGAGGAGTGTGATGCGCCCGTACGATTCATTAGTTATATTTGGCACTATAGAACCGGAGGTAAGCTTGTCAAATACCGAGTCGGAACGCACTGCGTGCTACTACTTGGAATTTCAAGTTATAAAAAATTCAATAATACTTTATCAGGCCCGGGGATAGAATCCAGGGCCTTTTGATCAGTAGTCGCGCTTGCAACACTTATACCAACGAAGCAGTCATTGAAATGTACATGTTATGGATATTTCGTATCCTTTGTGCTGCGATGTTCTAAACAGCTACCGCTTCCTGTTGAAAGCCTTAGAGATTTATAATGATTTTGTTAATTACAAAATATGCAAGCAAGTCACTGAGGTATATCTTCACATTTCAAATATTTTTACACTATAATACATAAAATAAAGGTTTGCTGTTTTACGGCAGATGCAACCAACAGCCAGTTGCAAAAACAATAATGAAACATTGTATGGCGGCCATGCGCTGACTCTTTGTATAACATTTTAAAATAGATAAACTAATACATAAATACACATTAGAAATACCCTCAATGACACCAATAAAATTATGTAATTACTTAAGTAATTGTATCTAATTATATAAATAAAAATCAAACAGCAAGAAACAGAAAAACAGAAACAGAAAAACAATATGGCGACATGGCACAAAACTGCAATGTATAAATTATATAATGAATGATGAATCTTAAAACCCAATACAACGTTATAAATACGACACCTGGTAATAATCAGCTTTATACAATGTGCTTACTCAATAGAAACTTTCCTCACCAGTGATAAGGGGATCGAGTTTCAAAATACTTACAACGCTAATAATATAAGCTACGTATTGTACATATGAAATATTTATCACTTAATTCCCTGAACAGATAACGTTATTTTTAAACTAACACTGGAGTCTCTTTTGTATTACAAACTCTTTGAATAACTGGCAATAAACATTATACTACGTTCGAAAATTTCTAAAAAATAAACTTATCTTTAAACTTCGACGCGTAAACGTTTAATTAGTGGTTTACGACCCTCTATTGTATTGCAGTATTATGGAGGCTTCGCTGTAATACACGCTTCATATCAAACAATAGTTTTAACAGATAAATAATCTACTTCGACTTACGCTATTACGATACTTAGGCTGCGCGTCTGGCTAGGCTGAGTACACACAATCAAATATGTTCAAAATAATTATTACAGAATACTAAATACGATATTAAATACCACGTTAATACACCTAGGAAACTGAAAATTAAATGTAATCCTATTTTAAATGTGTATTTTATAATTGACTTTATGTTTAATAGTTACTTAGTCTGAAGAATAATTTAATTACCTCTTAAATTATAGGCGACTCATTCTTAGGTGGTGACTTGAAATACTTATTTTTAGAATGCATATTAGACACTTATAATAATTTGAAATTCGAATTAATCATTTCGTAAACTAACATATTTTATAAAAAATTAATTAATATGTAACTGTTTACAAAATTTTAATATCGTTTGAATTATGCTACATACTAGTATGTGTTACATAATGTTATAATTATTAGACTATAAAATTACATATTTTTGTAGATAGTTCTTAGAATCATAAATAAAACATATTTAGTCGTTTAATACGTCTGAACTTACTACTCTCTGCGTTCCCAGTAAGATACCAGGCGTGATGATGTAATAATAACAATAATAATAACTAATGATGAATGACAAGTGTGTGCCAAGCTTTAATTTGCGTGATGGCGATCCGAATAAGTCGGTAAAAGTGGCGGCATAAAGTTGTGAGCGCAACTTTGTTTGCCATGTGTTTATACTTTATCGGTGGCCCTCGTAAACGGTACGAGTGATACAGTTTGACTCAGATTAACAACGTTATTAAACACGTTCGACTGAACAGTTTTTGTATTTTCGGGATATTGCTGGATTCGGCAGGCCCACGACTGGTAGGAGGGGCGCCAATTAAGGGAGGCCTATGTCCAGCAGTGGAATTCATCAGGCTGATGAATGGATGAAGTTCGGTAATGTTAAGCAAATAGGTTGTGTGACAGGTACCGATAATTGGCGTGCGTGTATATACAGAATAAATAATACAGAAGAAGCACGGCAGGTCTGTAAAGATAGCGATATTTGGTATTGGATGCGCTTTGCCTACCCCGTAAGAGACCGTGATGGTATAATAAAATCATGACGTCACACAATAATCAGTAGAAGAGTTTCGTTCGTCGTAAACTATACGTGTGTTTATTGTAGTTATCCGCTTTTTATTGGTCATATTCAATGGTGACAGTATTCTAATGGACGTACTCGTAGCTTACTTAAGTTATCATATATGATATTTGTTTGTACACAATATATATCTATATATAATTTCAGCATCGATATCCTATATAGCTATAGAAAAATTTATATGCTTAAATCTATGTGTATAATTTCATATTTGACTGGCTTGAAATCCTAATTCTAAAGTCATCTAATAGAAGTTTCGTATGCGATCTAATCTGCTACAGTTAGTCTGTCCGATATTTTATTTATTTATTCATTATAATTTATTGTTTGCTATATTCTAATGTAAATGCTTTAGAAAAGCTTAACATATAATGTATTATAAACAAAGCTTGCAATACTTAAAGCGAATTATTGTTTTATGGGAGATTTTTTCTTTACTTTGCTTCTTGCTTATCGTGCAATCTGCTACTATGCGTACTATCGGCTTAAAATAAACGAAAAAAAAGATTTTAAAATCGTACATTGTCTGTACCTGGTATTATAAATTTTATTAGCAATAAACTGAAAGTAAGGGATAAGTTTCATAATTATTATATATTGTAGTCCTATTATAAATAATCATTATTATACATATTTATATTAATACCTGCAAAGCCGCATTAGACCAGCTTGGCAAAGGGAATATAGCTGAAGCCCTATCTAAGCTGGAGCGTACTTCATAAAAATTAGAAAGGGGCCTAATTGTGGGCGATTTTAAGTTCGGCGAGGATTTAAAAATTTGATTAAACGAAAATGAAAAATTAATTTTAATATACCTACTGTGTGTATATTTCTCCAATAAAATAAACAGTCACACATACATATATATGTTGCACATTGATACATACATCTATTAATTAATGACATGAACTGGTTAATGTAATTTTTAAATACTGGAAGTTGTGTTCGTTGTTTTTTTGTTTTATATAGTATTTTATATTCGCAATATTATTAAAACAAATTTATCACATATTATAAATAAAAGTGCAATAAATAGTTTGTCATTTTTAGTATTTATATTTTTCTGTACAAATGTGTCATGGTATTCATCATTTATTTTACTTCTTGAGATGATACTTTTGAAGAATTTTGATTGATGACGTAGATATTATATTAGTATTACTGTTTTTATACCAAATATTTTGGTATAATAACAGTATATTATAGTATTGGGGAGACTTAGTGATGTATTTTATTTAATAAATCTATTATGTTGGCGGATTAAACTTACAAAAGGAAATATTCATTGGACATTAGTGTCGGTAAAACATTAAAATAAAACATGTGGTATATTTGTTTAATACGAAAATGGAAATATGTAATTTTGTAATTTTGGCCGATTAAAATAACAAAAAGGAATATTTAATCGACATTAGATTAACACATGTGGTGCATTTGTTTAACACAAAAATGAGAAATATTTCATATTTTTGCCTTTTAATTAAGTCTTTAAACGAGCGAATGACAAAGCATTTACGATTCATTCTTGAATAATTTATGGATGTATTTAAATATTTTTCGTATAATGTGGTATTGCTGCAACACGCAGCTTTTTACTTATAAAATACTTCTACATATTTTAAAAACCACAGCTTAAGAATAAGAAACCTTTATAACTTTCAAGAGTAAGATGTGTGCGTTTCTATAATTAATTTGATAAATTAATTTGATAAATGTAGCAAGCGAAAATAGCTAGCCGGCGATCGGATTCATCCATTACGTTCCATTAATTGGACAGAACATCCCTCGTAATGAAATCCTTTACTTTATAGAGCGTAATATGTATAGATAAGCACAGTCCGAGTGTAAAACGGCAGGGGAGGATGTGAAGCTATCGGTATAGTCCGAGAAAATCGATTTCGGCACCCCTCATAGTTTGCATGGTCCTTGTCCGGTAGCACTGAACCCCGTCCTCACCTCCACGGAAACTTAAACCGACTTCACAAGCTATAAAGAAAATTGAAAACTAGATTGGTGGTTAGTCTTCAATTTTTCATATAAAAAAGGCTTATATAGGAAATGTGTAAGGAGCAGTCTTCCTCCCTCCCCTCCCCACCCCTCGATGCAAAATTTTCAGGCCGCGCCGTTTGGCCACTCTGTTAATACACGGATGGTGTACAGGCTCCGATAGAATAAAAACTTCTTTATAATGTCTAATATTGATCAGTATTGGATGCATAACGCCTATTTATCAGATCAGAATGAAGAAGTATTTTTGATATCATCGCCGCTTAAGAAATTCTTTGAACGCTAATGCCAGTGTGCACATTAAGTATACATCAGTGTAAGGGCTTTCGGCATTTATAACGTGAGCCGTTATTTGAATGTGATCTTGTTATCGGTCGCATTACAAAAGCAAAATGAAAACATGATTACCTGCCTAGTCTATAATCAAGATTTTCTCGTTTGCTTGTTATTCGATGATTTTATCTAAACAAGGAGTGTGATATGTCAAAATGTTATTTATATAACCTTGAGACTCGTGTTTTTTACATGCGGTGATATCATTTAACTTTTGTTCTATTTCGGTCATTGACTTTGTACGAGGAAATAGCATTTAATAATTACAACCAAACAATACATATGTGTTACAGCAATGCAAAAATGTAGCAAATACAGCGGTTCATAAAACTAGTATTATCTAGTGTAGGATCAAAACTAGTCAAAATCAATTGGATAATTAAGTGATACATTTATATATTCGACTAAAGAAATATTTAACACTAAGACGTTAAGAAGATTTTTTAAGAATGAATTAAGAAAATATGAACTATCTTCCGATAGTATAAAATGAGATTTAAAATTTAGAAAATTCGTCGCAAGGTTCAAGCGGCCCGCATTGTAAGGGTGGGTGTAAGGCTATCGCCATCCTACTCGGACGCAGCATCACCGGACATTTCGACCGGGCATTTCAATTTTGAGAAAGAGTAGGACCGGGTTCCTCCCCCGCGCCCCTGTCCATGCCTGCGTTCCGTCTCGCTCGCACCAAGGACGCACAAAAGGACGAAGGAGCGATAACTTCATCACCGCGCGGCGGTCTCGCTCACTCTCGCGCCTCGGTGGGGGACGACGTTGCGAATTGTTATTGAAGTCATGCCCCCGAAGGCGACTTCGGGAAGGCTGTCAGTTGCTAGTAAACGTTCACAGCGTCCGTACCCGGCGGCTGACCCGCGGCGCCTCCGGACCGCTTCCACTAAAAAGTATAACACAACGCACCTTCGCGTATATAAACAAGTGCCAAGTTATTGA
The DNA here is from genome assembly GCA_018245735.1 of Microceris miodesmiata. NCBI lineage: Eukaryota > Metazoa > Arthropoda > Insecta > Lepidoptera > Hesperiidae > Microceris > Microceris miodesmiata. The sequence goes on along the minus strand of DWEC01001462.1, from coordinate 5,210 downwards.
CTTTATGACTTTATTGTGATTTAAATTTGTTAGTAACGTTGTTTACATTTACTTAACGCGTGACAATAAAAGACTATGGAAAAACTTTTTAAGTTTGAAGATAATCAGTGAGCTATCGTAAACAATCGGGCGCACCGTGGACTCGAACGTGAATAAGTTTGTTGTGTGGTGCTCGCGCCTCGGCTCGTAGTGTTTACAGCGCGCACGTGGCCGCGCCGCCCGCCCGCGCGGCAATGCCGCGAAAAACTTTCTTCGAAAACATTGCCCTAGTATAAGTTCACTCGCGAGGGAACACGCCGCGACTGCCACCATGACTTTAACCTGTAGCGCCTGATCCGTGCTGCTTCAACTACATGTCCACCGAGGCGAGGAGTGTAATTTTATTTTTTTTTTTTCGTTGGCGGAGACGTTGCTCTCCATTGGATTGATGATTTAAATGGCTAACAGCAACGCCGTATCGTCGACTTTACCGTCGAGGGACTATCATTGTAAGATTTGTGATCTTTATTTGGACAGTGTCGATTCATTAGAGGTGCATTTACAATATCATAAGGAGAATTTGTATGTGAAATGGGGTACGCAAAATTCACAAAATGATACCGAGAACAATAACGGTACCAAAGTAAAGAACGAGACGACGGTGTCGGCTCCCGCCGACTCTAGTGATAACATGATCACCAAACCGAGTCCGGAGTTCCAGCAGCGAGCAACACCAGAAACATCAGCACAGTTTCCACATCCCGCTACGCCTCAGAGCTATCACAGTGCGCCATCACCTTATCAGAATCCTGATCAAACCAACTTTTCGCCGAGTACACAGTTTGGTAATAATTATTCACATTCTGGTTTCGCTCAAAATCAGCTTCCTGAACAGATCAACTGGGATCAATCCCAGTATAATCAAGAATATCATAAGCCTAATAGATTTCATCCATATAACATGCAAGAAAGGGTATCCCAAGTATCTTCATCAAGTCCATTGTACGGCCAGCCCTTAAATCAGCCGACTCCGTCACCTTCGCCTAATCAATGCGATAAATGTGGCTTCGTATGTGACTCTGCCGTCCAACTTAACGAGCACTGCAACTCTGCTCATGCAGGTGCCAGTACAGCTACGGCATCGGCACCCATGGGATTTCAACAATTTGCTGCTAAACAGTATAATTCTGGATACCAAAATGATAATGTGAAAATTAAAGAAGAACATGAGGAGTCATCAGATATATTAGATTTGGATTCCCAGAAGGTCGTCTATCAAGGAAATGAGGGAGAACAACAAAATACGACCTATGAAGAAACACCCACAACGGGACGAGAAGTAAATACGCGCACTGTGCCCATGATGCCATGGGAAACTCAAAAAACTTATGCTAACCCGCCGATAAACGGCGATGTGTCCTTGTTTAAAGATCAGAAGATGTTTGCCGAGCAAAAAGTTTACTCGGCCGATACTAAAATGTATCATCCCGAACAGAAATTTGCTTATACCCAAGACAAATTTCTCGGCGTGCATCATGAACAAAAACCGTTCATGCACGTTGAACAAAAAATATATCCAGGAGTACAGATGCCACCCTTAACTGATTATGCTGGAATTGTAGCTTCCTCGAATTCTGACATGAAGCCGCCATATCGGCCTTATGACTCACCAACTGCTCCACAAATTACAAGTACTCAACCAGCAAACCCAACTTCTTCTGCTATGCCATCTATAGGCGGAAAAGGTGCTAACTGGAAATCTAACGAAGCACGAAGACCGAAGACATATAACTGCACTGCCTGTAATAAATGGTTCACAAGTTCTGGGCATTTAAAAAGGCATTACAATACTACACTACACAAAAATGCCGTTAGATCATCAGGACAACCGGATCCAGCCACTATGCCTATATCAAGTCATCATCACCCGAGCCGCGACTCTTTGCAACGGGCTCAACAGCAGAGTGCCGATTCCAACACCCAAAGTCCTGTTCCTTCAGAGGATGGCAGAAGCGTCGACGAGAGCGCCTTACAGTCGCCCTACGCAACGCAGAGCTTCGATCGTTCCCATCGGGTGGCTACCATGCAGTCCAAGTCGCCATATACGCATCTTCAACAGGGTAATTTAGATAATAATTTCACTAATAATCCATTAGCTAATCATCCTTTACAGCATCAAGTTGGATCACATCCGATTAACATAGGTAGTCAACCGCCAGGTATAGGAAATCCAAACGATAGCAGTCATCAAGGACCAAAGGGTGCCATAATATCAACTACATCGAATCCCCCAAACGGGGAAGCAGGTCCCTCTGTTTCTCAAAATCACCATATGAGGGGCCTGCTATCAGTGTCAACCAGCAATATTTCAACTCCGGTACTAGCTCAGAATACGCCGGCCATTACGGCGCACACCCTTCCGCCGTTCAGCCATTTGGGGGTCAACCCATACAACCCGAGGTCTACGGATCCTTTGGGGCCTTCGGTGGCGGACCCCACGCACACCCCATTATATTTGGGTCAGAATTTTCAGCAGACTATAGCGCCGAATTACCCAAACGGGATGGCCCCCCACGTTATGGATATGGCTATCAACAATCTGCCTATAGCCAATCCGGCTACTTTTGGTGAATCAGCACCAGAAGAAGTTGATGTTATGGAACAAGAAACGAATCAGCCTGCCAGTGGACGGCTGCCGAGTTTCGCGCAGCTCCAAACGCAGAGCTTCAGCGTTTATGTTTCTAACTATATTACATCACCTAACGTGGGGGGTCCAGTTGTCGCTGACGAGTCTGCCGCCGGTTACATAATCGTCGATCCGGTCCATTCACCGATACAGTATACCAATAGTATTGATGTATGTGGACAGGGCATTGATTATGATTACAATTATTCAGCTAGAACTATCAAAGATAATGTTGTTAATTACAATGTTGATAACGTTAAGATTTATCCATATGGTTACGCGGTAGGAGGTAAGACTATTAAGCGAGAAGTCGATGAGATACGGACTGACTCGAGCGAGCTTCAGATTTTGAAGATAGAGGATATAATGGATTATGCTAATAAGGAGAATTATGGAGCTCAGATGAAATCACCCGCGAGCCCAGAGAGCGCGAAGGCTGAAAATGAAAGCCATGGCTCTCCATCTATATCATCTACAGTGCCGAGTACGCCTTTAACTGAAAGGAATCAGTTAAAGAAAAGCGCGCCGGCTACCGTTCACAAGTGTTTCGAGTGCGACAAGTTGTTTAATAAGGCTTGTTATCTCACACAACATAATAAGACATTCCACTCGGGCGCTAAGCCGTTCAAGTGCGATCGTTGTGGTAAGCGTTTTTCGGACGACGTCTCCTACGAGGGTCACTGTCTAAAGCACGCAGACAATAAGCCATTCAAATGCAACGAGTGTCCGAAGTCGTTCAACCATAAGACAGATTTGCGCAGGCACATGTGTCTGCATTCCGGTTGTAAACCATTTGCTTGCGATCATTGCGGCAAAGGATTTATACGAAAGGACCACATGGTAAAGCACTTCGACACACACATTAAAAAAAATCAGCGCTCGTCCTCATCATCCGTATCATCGACATCGCCTTCTTCTTCCACTTGAACGATTCATATCATCGTATATTTTATCATTTTCTAAGAAAAATGTATGCATACACATATCATTTACGACATAGGAGAAACATTGCAATAACTTTTTTGTTCGAAGTAATAAAAATATTATATTGGTCTTTATTAATGTTATATCGCGATGCGCATGACGTTTTGTTATAAATTTGTTATGTCTTTATAATATAACAAGATCGGCTCGAAACTCCGGCGCATGCGTTCAGTCCGCCAGTTCCGTTTTTTGTTGTTCATTCAATCTAACCTTGCCTTCGGTGCAAGGTGACTTTATATGTCTGGGTGTCTGGGCGCTAATCGTGTAATTACATGACGTTGGAGTAATATTCCGCGATATTCATTTGACCGATCCATATCATTTGAACAATAAAAAATATAAAACTAATTTAGAGATAACTAGGTACAGAACATATATCATTTTTGTCATTTTAGTGTTTGTCATTTTCGACATTCATTCATTACATATCTTTTTATTAATTGTAAATTATGGACCATAGAAGGTTTTAGTTAAGTTTATACACTACATTATGCCTATAATTGTTAATGTTAATGAAACGCTATGTGTGTATTTTGAAAAGTACTTAGAATAATTTTTGTAAATATTTAAATTTGGGACTCGATTGCCAGACATTTATTTAAGTACTGTAACTGATACTGCGGTGTCGTAACATAACATTACCTATAATAACGATATTGTAATCATGGTTTACCGGATAAAAGTATTCTTATAAATTTAAACGATTGGTACAAAATGAGACTTATTGAAGCCAATGAATTTTATAAATTAATTTTTGATATATCAAAATATACGATGTCATTGGCAACAATACGATTTATCAGATATTATAAATCAATTAATAAAAAACCAGCCGTAGATGTAGTAGTTAATCGTGTATGAGGTAAGGGCTCTAGCGGGCGCCGTAACTAGCTGTTAAACCGCAGTTGAATTCGTTATATTTTGGCATCGTTTTTGCCTTTACTAACATGAATTAATTATTGTTTGATTCGCTAGGCAGTGGCGACACATGTTATCCTTTAATAACCTTCGTTTCAGATACATTGAACAATGTTTCGCCCTGCTCCTACGAAAAAAACATGTAGTCGCTTTTGGTGACTTTTATCTTAAACTAGTTATAAAGATCAAATGTGCGTTTCGTGATCCCCGTCGTCGTCGTACGAATCTTGCCAATGATAATTTTCATTTTGTCCTCATAGTTTGTGGAACAGATCGTAAAACGGGGTATACAACAAACAGTCGCCAAAAGCTACTATTGTTTTTTTTCCTTCCAGGCTCGACCTACGACTAATCAGCAATGTGTCAAAGCGCGTTTTATGAAAGGCTAGCCCCGTGTGAGTGAGGTCCCCGCGCTAGGTAGGTGCGTACTTAACGTTTTGTTCTAGATGTTATTCGCTTATTGATTACTTATTACACTTTATTGATATTTTCCGGTGCTTCCTATTATTATTTTTTATCTGTTGACGTTTGTTTTAATATTAAGCTAGTTAACTTCTTTGAAATTCTGATCTTTCATAAAATTTAAACTAATTTATATCCAATCTAAGTTACCAATGTGTTATTTGAACGAATTTAGTTTATA
>DWEC01001461.1:0-13347 GCA_018245735.1 Microceris miodesmiata | reverse complement strand
CCGCACAAACAGTTTTGATTGTTGCTGTCTGTCAAATTGTCAAATTCAGATTGTTGTTGCATTTTTTCAAATACTCTCCGGAAATTATTTCTAAAATACAGCCGAGATTAAGTTATAATAATAATTATTATTAATAATAATAATAATTACAGCAAGAAATATAATATTCTTAACTCTACCTGAACATAGAAAAATATTAAAAGTATGTTACTGGACCATAAGGGGCATTACTACAATAAGTGTAATGTAATGACTCAACGTCGGAAGGCTTTATATTCTGCGGAAGCACTACAAAGCTGGTATGGAACAGCCTGTGTACATCAACCTATGAGTTAACATAGGTTAACTTAGGTTAATAAGCATTTAATATTTATCTACATAACTCTATCAACTTATCTTAATTGACTCTAGTTTTGGAGCTATTAGAAGTGCTTCTTCACGAACACCCACTGCTCGCGGCGAGGTCAGCGAAGACTTGTATTTATGACTCTACATTTATCAACTCTACATCCATCAACTCTACACTTAATGCCATGATAATGATAGTGGCAATAAAAACTTCAATCAGGAGTTATATTTTAACACATGTCTCAAATTGTTCCAAACAGCAATGAAGTAAAGCTGGTAACATATTGGTGACGGTCGTTAATATTAGTACGCGCGGCATCGCTTAGTAGTCGCGGTTGAACTCGTTATTTAAATCGCAACAATTATCAGTATAAAGCTTAATACAAATTGGTTAGAATAATAATATTTTTATTAAATAATATCGAATAGTACATGTATCCCGTAAGTGACCTGAGGTGACATATACGTGATAGACACATATGTATTTATGTATTTTTAACAGTCTACCCATCCGCAGTTTCCCATTAAGATAGACTATGGCTTTAACCCTCTCATCCTGAGATAAAACCCATGTCTAGCAATCGAATGATAAACAAATTGAGAAAAATCGACAGCTCATTTGATTTCAAAGTAGGTACGAGTAGAGTCCGTAACTGGTAAAAAACCAGTGTAGATAATACTTTGATTTGGTTACAATAACTTCTACACCCGTAGTAACATACTTGAAGCAGTACAGTAGTTGGTATTTTACAGTAAACCAATTTTCAAGACACATAATCAAGTGCAGATATTAAAATAACATATTTTGTTTGTCCCCAGTTAAATCAAATTTTGTGCTTACATTAGCTCTTTGACAATTAAGAAAAGATACAGGTAGATGTGCATGATAAGTCAATGAATATAGTATAAGACTGAAGAGTGTATTATTGGATATTCGGTGATAATATTGGTGTAATCATAACTACAGTTGTTAAAAATACACTTAAATAGATTTCGTCACAGTTTACTGTTTATTAAATATTTATTTTATTAATCAGCCAAATGTGAACACACAATTTATGGCTATTTGATGGCACATAAAACTTATTTATAACTTCTATTATTTAATTTGTTCTCTATTGATGTTACGTCCGCCATTTTTGGTCAGCCTGCAGTCTATGGATTTCGTTTTTTCATTATGAGAGGAGACTTTGTGTGTTAATGTGATTGGATTAGACTTATGCGTAATAATGAGACGATAAAAGCATTAATACCTTTATAGTTTCAAATTATGAATGGCAGAAATGATAAAAGTAATAGTTGTACATAATTTATTTTTTATTCAATAATTGCTCATTGCCCAGATCCGATTATAAATTACACATGTAAGATTTAGCAATGGTGGGCATACCCTATAGGTATTAGATGTGTCGTCAATAGCGAAAAATTTTTAGAAACATTTTCATCCTTTCAGCACCTTCAACACTACGACCACTATAATCGTTACTTCACAATAGTTAAATTTAATTCCAAAATTAAACACAGCTCAAACATATCTAACGATATGACATATATTTCTGCCAAAGTAAATGGAGCAGCCTGGTGGAGAATGCTCCAGACCTTCACACTCGTGAGATCCATGCTATGTAATGACACACAGTAATAATAGCTGTGAATAGTCTTTCATGAGTCATCATTCACTATGAACATGACACGTTATATTCCCAACGTTTGATAGCTATGAAGCTATTAAATGATATTTCACGCATATTAATGTTTATCGACAAGAATGAAGTGTTAAATAGGTCATGGCACATCCTGAGTGCAGCTGCAATAGCGCTAAACTGAATGGGCTATAAAAAGCTTTTGTGAAATAATTCTCTTAAATAAACATAATATAATATGTAGTTGCGAGATTCGCTAGGAATTCGTAATATATCTTTTTGTGTCAAAGAAGTAGCAATACAAACGAAACTGAGAGTACTTATTGCATCATCATCAGTTCATGACATCAAATCTTTAAATTCTGAAATTATGCATGGAAGAAATTATTCGCAATTAATTTTTCTTTAAACTTCAGTCATTTTTGTACTACCCATGCTTAAATAAAATGTGCTTTGGAGCGATCAATTCAATAATTAACATAAGTGTTAAGAATCTGAAGAAATTGTTACATTCGTGATTGAAATAGCATCATTGTCATTTAATATCCAAAGGGTTTATGAATCAGAGCCATCTAGTGGTCATTTTTGGCACTTGAGCTACAAAACTGAAAAATGTTACGGAACTGTTGCTTTATGATATAACAAGAAAGGAGTTACTAGTGTATTAAAAAGTGTCTCTACACGTGAATGTGACCGCAGCTTTAGTGAAGAAGGGAGCGCTCAAGGATGCCGTTTGCGAGCGGTTTCAATCTGCACTAATTACTATAACATAGAGTGTCGATACGTACAATCACTTTTTTACGACTATGAACTATAAATATATGTCCGACTAACCTATGTGATGACAGTTTCTTGGATGTAAGCCTAATCTATATTCGATCGTCCTCAAGCGGCTTGATAAGGTTTCAAGTTTCTAAGATCCTCATAAATTTTATGTCCTATGATAATAAAATCTATTTAATTCAATGGATTCAATTCAATGGATTAAATTATACTTAATTTTATGTCATAATAGTGTCTTTTATAGGGCAAAGGTTAAGTTTAATCTTTGCCAATCTTCCTAACAGGCTGGTGCTTTAGTGAAAGGGATGAGGGTCGAATACCAAGTAGGTACCTATTTTAATTCCTAGAAATGGTTTTCATTTATTTTTAACCATATAATGTCAGGACATCTTCGTAACTTAAGGTCATATCTGCTATAACTATATGACACAGTTTTGAAGGTTTTCTTCACCATCATCATCATCAGCCTATCTTAGTCCACATAGTCCACAGCTGGACATAACATAGGCCTCCCAAAAGGAGGTTTATGACCGTTATCTCCACGCTGGGCATGCGGGTTGGAGATCGCAGTACACGAAACATTTATAAACATTTCTTACTGAACGTAATCTGCAATATTTTGCTACAATCTATTTTCTATCAAACAAACGAAACTGCAAAATTAAAGTATGCGCTGAAATGAAATTTCTATTTTCAAAAAAATCCTAATCGTGTTACATTTTATGCCGGGATACAAAAAAACGCCTCCCAAGCGTCACACATATATATTTACTCCGATCTGGTATGGAACCTAAAACTGCAACTGAGTTCAGTCCTTAACCATTTAAGCGCTCAAAAAATAATATTGAACACAATGTATACTTTTATTAAAACAATAAGCTAATAGGTAGAGAAAGTTGTGTTTGCGAAGGTCGGCTTATTTTTATTAAAATGTAATAATTTTAAGGTTTACACGTACTTAACAACTGTAGCGAACCTCCACACAACGCATCGAACTTTCGATACTCACCTTCAAACTCCTGCGAAGCTGTTATTAGGTTGTTAGCGCAATAATTGATACAATTATCGTTTCATATTAAAGTTTATTTTTTGCCATATTTAACTTTTGTGGTCTGCGAAACGAATAACATAAATACCTTTAAGGAAGGAACCATTATTTATAATTACAGACCGCACGTTTATATAATTATAATTATTCAGAATTAAATAAACATTTAAAACAAATCCATTTTATTATTTAGAGACTTAATACTTACGCCAAATTTTCACCGTCACCTGGATTGACTGGTAAAAAATGCCAGATGGGATTAAATCAGCCCTTTGTTGACAACAATGAAATATAATCGAACAAAACAAACACATAAACTTTAAGGGTTCCAGGATCGATTTTTTTACTCTTTTGTCACACCAGGGTTTGGATGCTGGTCATTTCGTGCGTGCTAGGCTTTGGAGCCGAGTCTTCTCGTGCGCTATGTTTCGAAACTCGAATTGCCGCAGTACGAAACATATTTCTACAATGATTAATTAAAAATACCCTGGATTCAATACATTTAATATAAATAATCAGTAAAGTACTCATATATTAGGTTTGCACAGATATCTGTACAGAGCAGCAGAGCAGACATTAGTGTATTAGATATATGTACATACATCACCGATATAGACACATAATAAAAATACAAAAGTGATGTACGCGTAAAGTCGCGTGTAGATACAAAATGACCAAATACCGGATCTGCAGGACTCTACCGTTCATCTCATAAACATCGTTCTCTATCAACATAATTATACCAGCGCGTACATCACGAACCAGGATTCGTTGCTATGGCATGTTAATTTATGGACATTGCATCAATTTCAACATGAAACCTACCCCTATGAATTATTAGCTATCTACATATTCCTATACACGTGTAAGATTGCTGGATTTTCATAATTGTCTTTTACACTTTTTTTATTTATAACTTCGGCTCAGTGTAGTATAAGACGCCCTACGGCGAGATGGGATAACGATTTGTAAAAATAATAATAAGGATATAAATAAACACCCCATTGTTAAGGAACGAAAATATTTTATAAAATGAAAAAACCAAATTCGCGTTATACCTGATGGATAACATTCAAACTTAAAAACACACATACCTTCTTGAAAGTCTCTACTTTCAGCCGTGGGCCGTACCTCTGTATGGCCCACGGCTTGGCAAGGTTAGGGGGACTCAGACGCCAAATGCTCAAAATGGGAGTACTACTCAAACTGCAGAACTATCTCCGCATCGTGCTCGAAAATAACAGACCTTGAACATAAATAAGGATATCCGTTGCGATGCGATCGTGAGATATGATGCGGTCTCTGAGTAAATGATTTATAAATAAACGCATTACGCATTGTGATTTCAATACAATAGACCATAAGTTAATCTGTTCGCAATAAATTTGAGAGGAATGCCTCCTGTTACCAGTGACTCCATGACAAATATTGGAAGATATTGCTAAATTTCAGTGTTTCAATCCGCTACACGGATATGGGGATTGTTGATGAGGATTTATGGATTATATTGATGATGATTTATTTTATTTGTTCACACTTGATAATGACAATAGTAATATGATTAAAGTACTGGCTAACGAGAGTCAGACATTTTCGATTACGAAATGCGTTTACGAAGAGAGTGATGAATGCAGAAGCGAAATGTTAGGTCTGTGAGGATAGAGATATTTGGTGCTCGATGTCCTCTGCTTATGCTGTAAATGCTCGAAGCGAAATGTTAGGTCTGTGAGGATAGAGATATTTGGTGCTCGATATCCTCTGCTTATGCTGTAAAGGAATAGGGTTAACATTTTGTAATAAAAACAATTATCATTTGTACATAGACATAGTGAACGTTAATTTGCCTGCCTCGTTGGTCGATTGGTTGCAAGCGCGATTGCTAATCTGCAGGTCCTGCGTTCAAATCCCGGGTCAGGTACTATGGGATTTTTCTAATTTACAGCTTCTAGTAGTGACTCAAAGTCTGGATCTGTGCCTGATGTATGATAATAGCCTAACCGCCTATTCCATGGAACATGATGTGGAAATTAAATGAAATGAACATGTAATGTGGTGCACTCCTCTGTTTATGCCGTCGGAGATTACAGGCGTGATGTTACAAACGCTTATTTATACAAACCAAATACGATGATTAAATCAGCACTTACGGGATAATGTTTCAAATCTCAGTCTCTTTCTCTAGGGAATTGTTTCGAATCCATATACGTACATACATATATTTTGTCTACATAAGTATGTGTGCTTTTAGCAGGAATGTAACAGTGAAGGAAAACATAGTGATTGAATAACCTACACGGCGTAAAGACCATATACATATTTCCGTTTGTCATCAAGAGTTTTCTAAGGCGTGTAAAGCCTGCCAGTTGTTTTGGTCCACTATGGCCATGAGACATTTAATTTGTAGAGAAAAACCATGATCAACAGTGGACTGATATAAGGATTGGATTGTGATTATGCAAACGATGTGATGGGCTATTATTTTAATGGATGAAACATTTTAAAAAAGAAATAGAAGAAAAATTTTACTATTTACAAAGTGGGTACGGTTTACAAGTACATGAGTTCAGTTGTGGGTGACTTGCCACCAGAATCGAACTCACATGGAAACCATGATAAGGTAATATACGGTCGACAATACTAATAGGCCTTCCATTTCTAAATGGGCATTTTAAAAGAACATTGTAAATCACTGTAAGAATATCTTCAAGGAGATTTTTTAACCGGAAACGTCGTACACAAAACAAAATCAAATACATTCATGTTGAATAGGTCTACGGGATATCCATAAAATTATTAATTACAAGTAAAAAAAAATCGCTGCCAAAATCTTTTTAGCTATTTTCACAAACCTTAACGAACGTGGAGACCGCGACTTGGCAAATGTAGCGTAGGACGCCCTCCAGCTCGGTGGAGTGACGATATACGCAAAGTGCCTGGCAGTGGTGAAAATCGAGCTCAGTGGCGTGCCATTGGAGAGGCCTATGTCCAGCAGTGGAGGGGAATAGGCTGATAATGATGATGATGAAAGAACCTCATAGAACTAACAACCTTATTGTCTTCCTCATAATATTTTGTTCTTAGCCTTATTGTATTTAATTCAAAATATGCGGTAGGCAAAATAAAATAAAAATGAGCTAGTTTTTATTACACTGCACGTCGTATACAAAAACAATAAATCATTCGCTTACTTCAATTATGAATCAGGTACAAAAAGAGAGGAGAGGAAATGGCGAGTCGAAACAGTAATGTCAGGTTGAGTGAGTAATCTTGCCCTTTAAGCTATTGTCTAAACGATGCATAAAGCTAGGTTCACACTTGTCTGGGTTGTACCGGACACAAACATTATGTAGCAGAGATGGTACGGATATATTAAAATGAGACTAGTTTTTGTACTGTCGGACACAGCAAAATTGTAATTGTAGATTAAAGACAAGACACTTATATATTTATATTCATTAACTGGTAGCATGTTGTGAACACGTATTAAATCGCACTTTAACTAAGAGTTGGAGAGCGTAGTTAATGCTTACAGCCATTTTCTCCCACAACCCTGGCTGATGAAGGAAATGTATGGTTTAGGACGTCACTATGATAGTCAAGTTAATTTATAATTACATAGATATGATAAATATGTATAGAAACACAAATTTATATTTAGAAGAACATGGAATTTCTATATATAGCGAGGGACACGAAATACAGTATCAAGATGTATCGACAATTAGTATTCATAGTGAATAAAATCAATAAATAAGACCAATGAATAAAACCAATTTTTTTTTGTATATTAAGCAGAAAAATCTTGTTTTGAAGGAATTTTTGGAGTTGCTGCCCGTCGACATTTTTGTCTCGACCTGAACGGCTAAAAGGAGAATAATGAATAATAACTGCGACAAAACCTTAAATTAGTGAATCAACAATATTATTGTTATTAAAAGTCTAAAGAATTTTACCATACAATGTTAATTTTTTTAACTGGTGTTACATGTACATTATCAATTACATGTGGAAGTATATTATCAATTACATGTGGAATAGTATAATCAGCCAGCTTAAATGATAAAAGATGTTTAAAGATCAATAAAAACACAAAATCACCAAACTTTGGAGTTCTATATGTCGCTACTGAATCAGGCTAATGTCAGTTGACAATGTCAAACAATATTTTTGTATCGGCACAAATTATTATGAATATGTTGGTGTTACTTGATGACCAAAGCTTAACATTTAAATGGCTATTCACTGATCTTTGATCATTTTTGTGACACGCTTTCTATAATTCCTAGATTTCTGTAAGGTAGATAATAATAAGACGCGTTAATTTCATGTAACGTTTGAAATTAAAAAAAAATTATAATAAATGATTTTATAAGTCACAAAATGGTTATGAATAATATTATTCATCAAAAATATCTTTTCACCCATCATTAGCCTTTATCAATATTATACATAATATTGATTGACCTTTACGAAAAATGTTAGGTACATGAAATAATAAAAAAATATTCCATAACGTAATGATGTAACGGATTCCATAAGGTACCGGAACGTTATTCGTATTGATTCGAATAAAGAACAAATTTGAAAGGAACATAAAAACTAAGGATTATTTTCACAGGTTCGGGGAAGGGAAAGTTGTGAGTTCGGTTCCTATCCACAGGGAAGTTGTGGGTTCGGCTTTATGCTCTCTGCCTATTCTGTAAAGGATTTGCTTGTGATGATTTAATAAATGTAACATCACGCCTGTATTTCCCCAAAGAAGTAGATGAAAAGTATGGTATATTTGCATGTTTCGTCAATGAATAGGTTCCCTGTTCTCACCATGGAATAGGGTCTAAGCCTATTGCCATATACCGGGCACAAATCCAGACTCCGAGCCAATACCAGGAATTACCTATTTTAGGAACTCAATAATAACCGACTCAGAGATCAAACCCACAACCTCTCGCTCCGCAGTCGAACGGTTACTTGACCAACGAGTCAGTTTACGAATAATATATAAAACAATTTTATTATACTTAAGTTATATTGGTAATTTTGTATCTCGTCACGACAAGTTGCTTATACGAGTAACTTTATTAGAAAGTGTGAGAATACTCATTGCGGCGGCGAAGCTTACGTTATCACGAAACAACCTTATTGTTCACACCTTCCTTCTACAAATTATTCGTTATACAATAATGGCATTTGTTATTGCAATATATTTTATGTACACATACACGTACTTGTACATGCGAGTATATAACTCAATTATGAGGTGAACAATAAAGTTTTAATGTAAGACGGGACAACAGGTATGACACAAGAGCCGTCATCGATTTATTAATACTATTTGTCATCTATAAATTAATGCTATCTGTCATCTATAATAATTAATCTGTATATTAATAAATATTTGTTATGTGTATTTTAATACAATTTTTTATTATCCTGTTGATACTTTTTGTCATGTACATATTAATAATGTTGGCCACGTATTTATTAATACTACCTGTCATTTGAATAATTTTAAATTTTACTCGTATCTACACATTTATTTTCATTGTTAGAGTTGTGTCTTCTCTCAAAGTGAGAAGAAGGTCGTTGTCTACGTCGCTAGGTAACTCCAAGTTAGACTGGATTGGGTGGATTACATACACTTTGGAGAACGAAATACTTTAAGGTTTATAGTTTCATTGTAGCCGACATAATGATAACATTAGTTCATTAACCTTCTCATATCCGACGTCATTCTAACAAGTCGCAGCATCGCCAGCCTTTTGAATTTGTATATTTGAATTCATATCTGATACCTGCATGACTTTTTATATATCCAAAAAGCAAATCTTCTACCGCGACTAGAGGACAATATTGCCTTAAATATACAAAATATGGAGAATATCGTCTGAGTACCGTGAAGTATTTAATAATGATCCGAAATTATCGAAATCGGAGGCGTCACGTTCACTTTGGAACGGCTTTTAAATGTCAACCGTTATTTAGCCGGTGGCGGTTACGAAGTGATACTCCTCTGATTTGTTAGGCAAAATAGTTAAACGATTATCCAGTTTTGTCAATTGCGGTAAAATATGAGGCGTAGGTTTTATTTATGAAGACACCATTGCTGAATATATTTTTGCCGCAACTATAAGTGTCTAGTTATTATTGTCAAAAGGTATGTAGGTTGTCACGCCAAAATATTTTGAATAAAGAACTTGTTTGACTGTTTTGTTGTAGCTATTAAAGCTTTCAGTGTGTTTAAAAAATGGAAAGCTACCATCTTTAATCAACACGACTTTTGAAATAAATGTTGAAAACTCGGTCTTTAGACATTTTTGTACATCAGCATCGTCGTGACTATTATTTTGAACCCTTTTTTTATACAGTTAATTGGTAATGGTCTCTCTTCATAATGGTAAAGAAAACTTGTGACGTAGAAGATACTACAACTTGTGACGTAGTATATGTATGGTACAAATTCTGATGGTATAATTTCCAAATTAATTATAATTGATTATAATTTGGAAATCAGTGCCGTCATTATTTTTTCTATATTGGTCTTAACTGCGGTAGGATAGATGTTATTGGTTTCGAAAAAGTTTGGTTCCGACAAAAAATAGTTACGACGATTGTGATATAAAAGAATACCGTCGGATTTTAGCTGGTAGAAGCTCAGATTAACTATCTGTCGTTCTTGTAATGGAAGGAAGTTCGTTCAAGATTTTCCCATATTAAAAAAGTCGTACCTCATTGCATGCAGATTTGGCAATGTTTTTCCAACTGGTCACCGACTAAAGTCAACCTTACTGAGGAATGTTGTTTTGGTTTCTACAACACCGAAGTACCATAAACAAGCTTTCGCGTCAATGTTCTCTATAATTTATAGAATTCTTCTTCCCAAAATCATTTTCTTAACTTCTTCTTCGCAAATTCTTCTTCACAATTAATCTTTTCAAACCTTAATTGTATTGACTTTACGAATATAATGTTATTTGTTACAATTTAGGAATTTATTTCTACGGAATTATTACCTTACCATTCACCATTTTATACAATTTTCTATTTAAAAATTCTACCATCAGAATTTGTACCAGTAGCCATATATCTTTTGTATCTTCTAGGTCTCAAAATTTCTTTACCATTATGAGGGGAGACCATTACCAATTAGCTGAATAAAAAAAGAGTTCAAAATATTAGTCACGATGATGCTGATGAACCCAAACATTCTTATTATCATCATTATCATCAATTTTATCCTTCCAAGTATTAAGGTCATTACAAACCTCGCCACTCAGTTAATATACCATAGGGAACTTTTATCGCCAATCGCTAACCAGTTCACAGTGAGACATGATGTAGAGTCGAACTGTGTATTATGACACGGCGCAAGGCTGAGGGTCATCGGTTCAAGTGTCGATCGGAAATACCTCACACGGTTACAAGTTCGTGCGATATCGAGACTCCCTTATCTCAGCAGAGATTACAATTGTATATCAAAATGTGTGATGTACAATAATACAATAAAGGTAACTTGAAAAGGTTGTTGATTGACTCTATTATTTTCGGTGTTATGGTAGAGTCAAGGCTATGCTAAAAATAAGATTGTACTGTTATTATATTACTTATCCATATTAGTTTTAATGCAATAATAAATATGCAATATTGTTGCGTAGTTTTTTTAAGCGGCTCAACTGAGTTTAATAGAATTCCGTGAAGAAATATTCTAATCTTACATTAATAAAATTGGAATATATGTTACTAGCTAAACAGAAAATATTGTTTCTAAATCATCCCTTATAGAACTGTAATAAAGAGTGAAATACGAAAAAATAAAAATTTAAATTTCCATGAAATTAAATCACGGGTAGCTACTAATTTTAAATAAATAAGCGATTGAATCAGTGAAAGAATAAGTGAATGAAAGTATCAGTTATTAAATAAATAAAAACGAATTTATGTTTACAACCGAAATTTTACTTATAGACCAACGAGATGTTTATGTATATTTGATTTTTTTTCTTAAAATTTATTATTACTACTGTCTATGGACATTTTAAACACATTAGGACAAGGCAGTGTTTTTAAGCTTAATTACCACCGGAAGATCCTTGCAGTTCTTATAGCAATTAATGTAACGATTGCCTCGGTTGTCGAGTGGTTGCCAGCGCAAGTGCTGAGTGGAAGGTCCCAGGTTCGTTCCCCGGGTCGGCGACTATTGGGTTTTTATAATTTGAAATTCGTAGTTATAGCTCGGAATTTAGATTTCAGCCCGGTGTATGAAAACAGGCTCACCCCTTATTCCTTAGTATGACGGAAACTTTACTGGAAAGATGTTGGAGTGTACTATACTCCTCGGCCTAAATCTTCGGGGAGGTACAAGCGTGATGTCAATAATAATACTAAAAAATCATGCAATAATAATTAAGTACAATGGTGCCGCTAATCTTTAAAGAGATCTCTTCTAGAATCACCAAGAATGAATAGTAAAATATACGAATATATCGAATATAGTGTATGGTATTCAAGCATAAAAAAGGCGTTCAAAGCCGATGAATATTAAAATATAAGATATGTTATGACGTTCATTAAGTGTATTTATATACTTTATAATGAATAAAAGCTTTTGAATTTGAATTTGACATTAAAAATAAGTGCTATCAACAAAATAAGGAATAAAAATAACCGCAACTTTAGATATGAACCAAAGATCGGAAATTTGACCACCCATTTGTCACGTGTAGGTATTATTCGGTTTGCGCTGAAGTGTTACGCGACAGTGTGGGCGTGCTGTAAGTTGGTGCTCGTCGATAGTTATCTCCCTACCCTCCGTATCTATTATGTCACTAATAACCAGTCAATTAAATCTTAATACGGTAGAAACTTATCTAGCATTCGTTGAATATGAACAATACGCTCATGTTAAAGTTATAATTTATTTAAAAAAATATGTTATAACTATTATGATAAGCTTCATTTTTAACATAAATCTTTTTCAAATCAACCATTATTTACGAATATACATATATATAGTATATTATGTTACAATTTTTGCAATCCTTTTAAGTCAATTTTACACTTCAATCACTCTTTAATAGTCACCAATAATCATCAATTATTATAATCTTTCATTTTATTACAAAACGTGTGTATTGAAGATGTGAGCCAAATTTCTTAATTTATGTTTATAATCCAAAAAATGATTTTGTGTAAAATAATTTTAATTTTTTTACAAGCTGTAAAAATTTTACAGCCTACTCTTTAAAAACATACTCGTATGTATAAACCCGCATCATGGTTATTTAAAAAAGACTTTTAGACAAATTCATTCGGAGTAAAAACATGTTAGTGTTCCAATAACCTTTGGAAGGAGTCCACTAAAAGTAATCCCAATACGACGTGATGCAGTGCGGCTACTGCGGCGGTCGATAGCCCGTCCTCTTGCCAATGCTACACGGAGTTTAAAGGAAAAGGCTGTAGTTCGGAACCACTTACTTGCGTAATACCTATTGTAAGTACAATCTGGCAGTCATTAGTTATTTAAACATG
>DWEC01001460.1:0-13352 GCA_018245735.1 Microceris miodesmiata | reverse complement strand
TAATTGATGAACGAATTTATGTATGTATGTGACATAGTGCGATAGATAGGTAGAGTATGGCTATGTACTGGCTCATCGCAATTTGTTAACACGTAGAGTTCGTCGTTTGTACGTTGCAATATAGTGTATAAAAATATTACTACAAGGTTTTAATTATATCTGATTGAGCTAAGTTTAGTTATTGTAAAACATCTGACGGACTTTCAGTAGAGTTTGAGTCTTTTGCGGGATGGATACAGATGTTTATCAGCTTTGGCATATATATGTATGTATGTAATCTTTAGGAATTATCGGATGCTCGTTTTTACTTATCTTTGTTTAAAGAATGTTTGTTTTCCATGTAATTATTGTTATTATTATTATACCATCATGCCAACTTACGGGTTTATTTATCTATACAGGTTTATATGTTGACCAAATTTATAATCAATATCCTCACTGGGTAGTAAATCGAACCCTAGAAGACTATACTGTATTAACTTTACATTTTATTGACATAGATGGCGTAATATACATTGTTTTGCTGATCAAGAGGTTATGGGTTCGAAAATTAAATTTTCTAATAGATTTTTTTAGTAGTGAATCGAAGTCTTTATCTATGCCCGATGTATGGCAATTGGCTCTCAGCACTTGTTTCATTGCGGGACATAAATGCAACTGGTAAAACGTGGGAGTGGACTAGACTCCTCTGTTTACCTCTTCGAGGTTTACTGGCCTGAAGTTACGATTATATATTATTTTGTTTATATGTGCTTCTGTTGTTATATACCTCTAACATATAAATTGAACGCACAAAAGTTCATGAAAATTTAATTAGAATAGATTTTTGGACCACAATCATTTCATTAAACATTAACCAAATCAGTGGAGCGGCTGGTCAAAGTTCATTGTGTATTAAGCCTTTGAGTTTGGTTAATTTCCGCTTCGGATTAATTGATAAACGGAAATTGAATATCAGGTCAACAATGTAATGGATTTTAGGTATAAATATTATAATTGTTGATTAATATATACGTTTAACTCTACGAATATTTTTGTTCTGTGGCAATTGCAATTGTATCATACATCAGACATCCCAACATCTTAGAGACATCCTAACTTGTCATCACGAGTCGTGGATACTCGTAGATATTTTGAGTTAAAGAGATTCGAAAACGATAAGGCGGCAATCATAAGTAGCTTATTGTAGTCAAAGATTTAAATCTGGTTAAAAAAGCCATATAAATCATAAACGGATGTAAGTATTATGTACCTGAAAGAGATTGATGTTTTGTTGAATATTGATTATGTAGTATTATAACATAATTATGGTTATTTATGTTTATTTTTTATAATTTTGTTTATTTGAACTGTCGTTAAGTTCGATGTTCTATAAATATCGCGTTTATGGTACCTTGCACCAATAAACAAGTAGATGTAGGTATTGTTAGTTTAAAATTATAGAGCTTAGTGCCATCTGCAGACCCACATATTATGATAAAAAAAATCCCAATATTCCCAGATATTTCCTACGTAGAATGGAGTATGTTACATTTACGTACACATAGTACTAATGGAAAGTCCGAGCATAAATTTTTGGAGAATTTTTGCCTATTTACATATTTCGCTTAACTTCATCGTAACGTTTATGTACTGAATATATAGTTTATCTTCTGTATACACATGGTATATAATCTCGATAACGTTTCCCGAGGGAGAACAGCCGATAAAGATAATATTCGTACGCCACTAACGTCATAAGTCATAATGGCGTCGCTCTAATGTTATCCCGTGTATCCTCAATATGTCAGTAATGGTTCTGAGGTTTGCTTTTCTCGAGGGATTACTTTGATTACTTACGCATTGATGTAAGACAAACTTTACGTTCAGTATCTGCGACACTTTTGTGTCTAAATTTGATAAATCCCCGAATTCTTGTAGAATGTCAAATTATTCTGTGATTGTTTTTAAACCATAGGCGTGATTAGATCTAGTCTAGTAAAAATTTATTTTATCATAGTCTTCTTAAGTATAACATCGTCTTCAAATCTTTTATCAGTAGTCATTGTGTTATGGCATCTTGCTCATCAACAACTTTACCGTTAATTATCATCATCAATGCTTGTTTTGTTTTATTGTTAGACCTAAAGAGAAGGGTTAAAGCCATAGCTTGCCACGTTAGCCAGGTTGCAGACTTCAAAAGACTATTAAAAGAACATTAAAATTTAAAGAACATTATGGAAAATTCTAAGGTGTAGAGAAGAAATTAGAGACGAAATTTGGTGTAGAAAAGAGATATTTATTTTTATATAGTTCTACTAAGAGTTCAGAAAATATAGCTCGGTAAATTTTTCGGAATCACAAACTGTAAGTAAATGGTAAACCAAATGTCCACAGCGAATTGCGTACAACGATCACGAGTCCAGTTGATGACAATAAAATCTCAAAAGACAGAAACGAAGATTGTAACAAATATGAGAGTATCAACGGATTGTACACTGAGACGTACAAGTTTATCTGTTTTCGAAATAATTCTAATTCAAATGGTAAGAATTTTATCCGTACATGTACTAAGTTTTGCAGATAAATATCATTGAAATTATTTAATGAAATGATAAATGCTGTTGAATTAATTATATTGTTAAGTTCAACAGGGGAACAATAAAATTTTTAATATAATGACTATAACACTGATGCTGATAAGGATGGTAATTTTTTAATCTCTTTGGAAACTTTATTTCCATTCAATATATCTATATTGCCTTGGATCAAACAATAACAAACTATTGTCACCATTAACCGTACATAAATCTTCATTTACCGTTACATCATACATACATGCGCTTATCAAATTTGTTGAACCTTAGACCCTCAACTCATTAGCCTTGCCATCATTACGGTTACTTGCAGTTACCGATGTAGTCCTACAGTCCTACAAGACGATATAGCACTTTACAAACGACTCTCGACTATTCCACCCACTATTATAGTGCCATTAAGCAGACATTCCGGGAAAGAGGTCGTTTTAGGCCCACAAGATAGAAACGATAGTTCGTTTTATGACCCGAAGCACTTTGCGAAGAACCTGAAACCGCTTGGACCGTTTGAACTGGTTCGCGTTGTAACGGAAATGGGAATGCGCAGTTGTTTCGGGCCGCACCGTTAGTTGGAAGTGAAATGAGCCCGGTGATAGCCTCATTTATGAAGATGTATCATATAAATGTACATTTGTGTTGCTAATATAATATTATCTGTATCATATCTTTTGCTGAATTCAAGTTATATCACAGTTGTCTTAGCTTTGTATTTAAGTTTTGTACCTCCTTACTTTTATTTTTTGTAGTAATGGCCGAGCATTCGCGCAAATTGGACAGTGATTCATTGTTTTCTTCGGTTTAAACGTTATTGAGGTAGTTTGCCGAAAAGTATACCTACTCGTATACATGTCTCTATTGTGGGCTACTGTTTGAATATAGTTTATTGTTGGCGCTGTGAATGTAAAGTATGAATGTTTTGTTTTATTATATGTAACACGTATATTTATTATGATAAATTTAAGCTCTCTACACTTTTTGCCTATATAATTCTCTATATAAATCTCACAGCTCTCCAACCACCGTGTTCAAAGATTTATATTAATATTTGTGTCTATTACATTACATATGGACTAATATACGCCGATTATTTAACATGAACTATTTAGGTATAGTAATGGTAAATAAATATTAAATATGCATCATCATCAATATTTCCGTGCTCCAGCACGGAAATATTGAGTCATCTGGAGATGACACTGTTAACAGTACCTTCTTACAGCTATCATCAGTTGATAATGTTTAAGCTAGTACAAGACTACTAGCTATGACTACTTACCAATTCGCAAGTCTCAGTATGACTTTTTAAAACATCAACCCTATACGTTGGCCACTAACTAGTACATCCAGCAATTCTAACTCAATACCGAAGAATGGGATCCAATCTTACGCATTTCATACTTCGCCCATAATTTTATCCAAAAAGACATAGAGCATTGAGCACGCCATTTTCTGACGCTCATACAGTTTCTTCAAACGATGTAATGTAGAGCTACAGGACGGAAACGATAGCGACTTTACGAGGCGGGCCACTTTGCGCGCGACTCGAAGCGCTACGCCCGATTGAACTTGTTTCCGTTGTTACGGGAAACGGAATGTTGGTTACAATTGTTCCGTTGTGCGAATATTAGAGGGCGTATTCAATTAATGAGATGTAAGAGACACTGGCGGTATATTTTAAAGGCATATTCGTATCTACATTTCATTTAAAATGTACTAATACGACAACACAATTATGTAAATAAAATTTTAGATTTACCGGCTTACCTCAGTTAGGTTATTTGGGATGACTGACAGACTGGGTCTCTGCCACGACCTTGCTGCAATCAGAAGCAGCTTATGATGAAGACCCTCGTACCCTCGGATAATAGTCGTGCCATCCCGAAAAACGTACGTGAGTTAAGACGATACATAAATAATTACAACTATTATGCATATAATTACAACTATTATCTATATAAACATTATTACATTACGTGTTATGTAGATTTACGTTAGATATAAAATATGTAACAAAAATATAAAAAGACTATCGGTTCAATTAAATACATTTACTCTGTATGTTAGTGTAAGTCGCATAGTAATGATTTAATGCTTATTTGATTAAATACGTTGTAGATTAAAACTGTGCAGAATGTTATTCGTGCAGAACTATTTATTAATTGGTTGCGTTTATTGCGGGGTAATAACTTTTGTATTGAGTTCAGTGAGTGCAACGAAATGGTATCAATAATAAAAGTGAATCGGACTTATTGCTAATTGGTTAAAGGTTGGTACTTGGTTATTCTATTTATCAATTTTCATTATAATTATACAAGTATTACTCCTTAGTTCCGTTGAATTGGCTAGATAGAAATTTTTAAAAGAAGAATGTTACGTAGAGAAATATTAAACGAATTTACCATGTTAAATCGCCTTTAAATATAAGGCGTAATTTCTAAAAACTTTTCTACTACTATAATATTTTCTTTCTCTTTAAGATCGCTGGTTCCTATTCATCTCAATATGAAATGACTACTGGATTTAAATAAAATGACCAAGGAATTCTTTATATTGCCATACGACAGCTGTATACAGCTTATCTGTATCTTATTTTCTAAATGGACGTTAAAAAAATGAGCGGGAAAATTGGCGCGGGAATGAATGTGACAGTTAAACACAGAGTAATGAGATGGTAGACATTCAACTTATGCGTTCTCTATGAACGTTTTTCTGAAATCTGCATTTAGTGATAAAAAACAAATAAATAATTTAAATAGTATGCATTTAGTGATAATAAAAAACAAATAAATAATTTTAAAAATGTAAGCAACAATACTGACTATCGTGTGTACTGCCAAAGTTACGCGACAGGAGATGTTGTCAGCAATCCTCAACACCGTGTTGTTAAACAAATAACGCTATCAGCTGGACCCAGTTCGGGGATGAATATTCCTCCCTATTAAACATACTGCATGTTTAGCTATTGCCGCATTGTCTAACCACAGCGTATCAGATCGAAATAACAATAGCCAAAAGCGGTCGCCGGCTTTGACACATGTAAAATGGACATTCACGAACGAATACAATGAAAATGAACGTGATAAAACTGAGAATATAGGTTAAAGGTTGGTAACATAACGATGCGATGTTTATCACTAAGTATGAATATTTATATTAACAAATAAATTAATAAATGTAACATCATGCCTATAATCCTCGAAGAGGTAGGCAGAGGAGTGTAGTACATTCCCTCATTTTACCAGTTACGTTTAAGTCCCATGCAATAGGTGGTGAGCCTATTCCCATACACCGGGCACAGATCTAGACTCCAAGTACTTGTAGAAATTATAAATTAGAAAAAGTCAATATCATCAGACTCGGGATTTGAACCCAGGATGTCCCGATCGGCAGTCACTCTTGCAACCACTCGACTATCGAGGCAGTCATTAATAACATATGAATAATAATTTACGTGTGAACTACGCAGATTAATCTTAACGATGTTGCGATTAAAAGATAATAAATTCATAGAAATATTCCAACGTTGATTTAACAGCGATTTCTCACAACATAAATCATTAATATCAATAGATATAATTCTAAGTTATTAGCTCAAATAGTGTTACAAATACTATCTGCTATCGTCATCTTCAACATCATCAACCATATTTACGTTCGATTGTTGGACATGGGTCACCTCTCAGAATAAGAAGTATCTAAACAGTTGTCTGCTATAATATATATGGTTATAACTGCGGATTGACTAACTTCACCCGCTTCGGAGAATATTATGGATAACCATAAGGCTTGCAGATGTCCTCATGATGTTTTCCTTTACTTAAGAGATGCTTTCGTTTTAAAATCGCATTTAATTTCGTAAATAATAAGTTGTCACGTGCCCCTGAAGTGATTTTAATTTAGGCCACTGAACTATCACAGCAAATAAAAACCTAACATCACGCCCGTAATCCCCGAAGCGGTAAAAGAGGAGTGTAGTACACTCCCACTAATATACAAACAATCATAGCGCAATTTAAAATTGTGTTACATCAAATATTATTAGACAAAATCAAACTAAGCATTGATAATATGTTCACATATAATATTAACAGGTATAATTATAAACGCGCTAATCTGCGGTTCTATAAGGGTTCATACACACTAGCTGAGTTCAGCTTAAATATCATATTTATTAGGTTTTACATAAGCTACGAGTATGAACCGACTTACCTCTCGTTGAGTTTTTTCGCAATATACGGATTAGGTTCAGACCTATCCAAGGTCCTTCTTCAGCAGTTTCCGTCGACCGCAGCGAGTTCGAAGAAATTACTCATTCAATTGGTATACTCCAAGAATTTATTTAGTACTTTAAGGATATTTTCCAATCAGTAATAGTATACAATTCGTTCAATAAAGTTAAAAGTTTCTGAAATTTTGATTTAAAATTTTTAAATTTTTTTTTGAACATTAATTAATATTTAATGAATATTAAAATTCAAACAATATACATACATCGATATAAGCAAAACTCACCTTCGTCGATGAAATAGCGAACGAGCAAGCGTAAACCTCGATATACGTATCCGACTGAAGTCCGACTTTGAGCTGAAACCAAAGCCGTAACCGAATATTCGGCCTCTCGTCTACTATCAGCCGTAACCGAAACTTGCGTAATTCGGTTAAAACTGAGCAAAATTCTAAATTTGTTCTGAAGTCTGGTGTTTTTCTAAGATTCGTAACGTAATTGATTATATTATGTCGATAACTTCGATTGACTACTTTATTGAAAAAAAATCATAAGACGTAATTTTTATTAGTAACAATAAAATATGCATTTTTTGGCCTTCACTAAGTTGCTATTATTAATTCTGGATCCAAAAAAAAATATTTAATAAGCGTACTTGTTGCTAATATAATTATATATTATTCAATATTGTAACTTGTACTGTATTCAATATTGTAATTGTACTGTAAGGTTCTTAAAATAAATCAAAATATTTTATTGTCAATAAGTTCAATAAGTCATACAGCATCTGATTTCGGTATATTTATTATGGCTTACTTTATTGTGTATAGTTATTATGGCAATAATTGGCGTAAAAATATTAAAATGAAATGAATGTATTATCCGAAATAATTAAGACAGAATTATTATGAAGAATTAAATTAGGAACATGTAAGCTTATAATGAACATTGAGCAGCGTCGTGGTAAATGAACTTCATGTAGGTAACTTCCATAAAAAGCCTTTCTAATATTAATGTGACTAGATGCTCACAATATTTTTTCTCTGCTCTACAAAGCCCACTAAACCTGATTATACTGATACTCTACGTTTGGAGAAAAATTAAATCAGTAAGAAGTAGGTATGTAGACGATAATAGTATATTAATATTTCTTCACAATGGAAATGCATTGGTTCAAGATTTTTTTGACTTATATTGCAAAAAGTTGGTCTTCGCTGGCTCTTTTTCGTGGTTGAGTTCGCTAGAAGGGAGCACTATCTCTATATCTTTTTCTGCTGAAAAGCAGCAGAGCTTGCGATGTTTTAATCCAGTACAAAGATAAGTATACACAAGATATGTATGTGGTATTCTATTAGACACTATTAGACATTAGAAGTAGCAACGTATCTACAAACCATCAAGAAAATACTACGCAAGGTCGGTTACATTTATACATGTGTAGCAGCGGTCACTCGTGACCGCCACGTACTTGATAACAACTCCGTAAAATTAAAAGAAAATCGGTACAATAGGAATGTAAATCCTATAAACGCATATATTTTGATACTTATCTATTTATTTACATCTATATGTATTGAATGACAATACTTACACTCGCACAACACTTACACTCCTCTGTCTGCTCCGTCGGAAAAATAGAGGCGTGATGTTATGTTATATATCTACTTAATTACATGTTTGTATTTATATATGTATACTTGTTGTTGGTTGTTCAGTATACACTGACTAAATATATGTTTTTAAATTTATTTCCTTTTTGTAAAATTTCCACTCGAACGGCACCTCGCAACGGAAAAGTAAACGAACATTTCCGATTTCAAAGAGAATACTTCAGTAATAAACACGAAGCTTGGTTAAAATTGTATCTACGCTCTGTTACATTAACGAGAAGATACCAACTATTCTCTGTTATACCTATTTCTTTCGCGCTCATTTAAGCCTCAGTTGTTTTGTTATAAATCTGCTTTCCTTCCACACTATATTTGTGTGATTTGAGTGATGGATATGAGTTGTATTAGAGTCGAATGAGTGATGGAAGTGAGTTTAATTGTAAGTGTCATGTTTTCATTTAATTATAATATGTTAGTCTTACTGAAATTTATTGCTTTGGTTTTCGTTTATCAATCTTAAGCCGAAATCTTAACTTTGTGTTGATCGTCTTAATGAGCTGCAGCTAAATTATAAAAGCGTAAAAATTATTACTATTTTCAGATTATTATTTTTTATTACCTTAAATTTTTATTAAAATGAACGGATCACAGCGGATTATTACAAAGTGCGTTACGGTTTGCGTGCGTTAAGATGAAATGTAATATTTATATATTAACTGGCCCGTTGGACCAGTGGTTACTGTACCTGATTGCAGAGTCAGGGTGTGATTTGAAACCACCAGGGCTTCAAAGCATACCCTAGTAAAATATTTATTTAATAGACATAAACATTTGTTTTGGGTGTGGGTGTAAAATATTATATATAAATGTATATCATATTTATATATAATTTTTGCGTGTGATTTCGTGTGTAACATGTGATTGATTTTTTTTATCGTTTCGCTTGTATTCTCTCACGGTATCGGCAGATAAGTGAGACTCTCACAGAGTCTATTAATACGCCGCCTATGACCAGTATAATATCTCAGTTTAGGACGGGTATATAAGCGACAACATCTTATGGAAGTACTAAGATAATTTTTTGATTGGATTCGCACATATAAGATACGTAGTACTTACAAGAAACTCTGTTGATCTGTTCCTGCTTACCTCATAAAAGAGCTGGTGTGACAATATGTATAACAAAACGTATCTACAAAAGGTGCGTATAAATAGAAGGTTTTTTTGCTGAAACAATTTTAATACACAGAATCTCTGATAGCAATCTGCGTCCAAATCTTAGCAGCTCTAATGGAATGGCCACACTAATGAGACGCTGCGGGATCCCGCCCGAGCGTTCGGACCTCTTTATAAGGGTTTAGTCACAATGGTTAAATTAAAAAAAGGGAAAAAAAAACCATAGAAGATAACGCGAAGGAAAGCAAATTAGATTTTGCATAATGTATTTTTGTACATAAACTCTTTTATATAATAATAGCGCAGCCATTTCAGGTTATTCTGGGAGTTCCGGGTTCAATTTCGAGCTGTATCTTTAAGAGTTGTAACGATTTTAATCATTGAATGTCACCAAATATATGACTCTTAATGTCTTCCGATTATTCTTTAAGATGTGTGAAGTCTGACAATTTGTTGTACATCGCATGATACACTATTGTGTTAAACCATCGCATTACTAAAGGCTACAAGTGTCACGACTACCAGTCAAGTCAAGGGTCAAGGCTACAGTTGGCCAGTAAGTGTATAAAACATTAGTTGTTTTTTTTGTTTGAAATGGATTTTTGCAACAGTATTGGAAGAGGCTGAAGTGGCAATTGTTGAAAAAGTCAAAGAAATTATATTGAAGGTTAATGAAGAGGCAAGTCAAAAAAATAGTTGAGGTATATCCACTACAGTCATGCCGTTACCATCTTGGAATCAGCGTTTTGGGATATCAAATGTGAGTGTAAAATGGGTGTCGAAAATGTTAACGCTTCTTCAGAAACGTCGATGTATTGACAATTCGTTTGAATATTTAGAACATTCTAGAAGCAACAAAGATGAAATTTCGAGCAGTTCTTACTAGAAAAGAAACTTACGTTAATCATTATGAACCAATATCCATATAGGAGTACATACAGTAGCATAAAATGAGTACTTCACGTTCGTAGAAGTTTAAGGCGTCACAATCGGGCGGAAAAGTTATGGCGACCGTTTTTTGGGACACAGAGGGTACTCTGCTCATTGATTATAAGGAAAAGGGTGTATTCATAAAGAGAGAGTATCACGCCAGCTTTTTTGAGCAGTTCAAAAAAGTTCTGAAGGAAACAAGACGGGGAAAATTAACGAAAGGTGCGTTCTTTGGCATGAAAATGCACCTTTACAAAACAATCATGTCTTGATTGTTAAGATATTTCCAAGTACCCAGTTACCCATTCATTGCACAGGTCAAACTTGGTTCACTGCGATAAACATTTGTTTGCAAAATTTAGAGAAATGATGCGTGAAATATTTTTTCTGTGACGATAAAAAATATCAACTTAGTAAATTATGCTCGGTTTGAAGAGAGAGAGAAAATATATAAATATATATCTAAAAATTAATAATGAAATAAAACATTTCTGTCACGCCCTAAGATTACCTTACTCGTTACATCACGATCTCTCCTTTAGTTTCAGACCATTTCGCCGGTTCTAATGTTCCCTTTGTTTTTGAATGTTTTTTTCCCTTCCGAGATAAGGGTATTGTTTGTAAGAAAATGAGTTTCGTATTTAGAAGGAGTTTACATTAACATTGTTAATCACCACGAATCTAGAACAAAGCAATGTTTATTTTTGGAACAGTGTTATTTATTAAATAATACCTAAAATAATATTAATAGTAATAGCACAATATAATGACTCACTAATATAATAATTTCTAGGTACAACTTCACATGGAATCCTTTAATCTCACTCTTGGAATATTCCGTGTCGTAATTATATGGCTTATAAATTACATTATTACATAGTTATAAAGAGAATCCAACATCTAGACACAGAATGAATATTCTCATGCAAGCCACAGATTTATCTATCTGAATGGAAACCAAACCCACAACGGCCGGACCATCAATTAGGTTCACTAATCATTAGACCATCAGCTCAATATACGAGTATTTTATAATAATAATAAACAATTAAAAATATATTTTTTTAATGTTACATATCCGTTCAGTTCTTTAGATTTTGCTTCTGTTCGTTGGATATCTTCTTTTTAGCATTCTTCAATATTAAATATTAAATCGAATTAAATATCCTTTATTTTGGAACACAGTTAGGCAGGTGTTATAATATAGGACATAGAATTGTTTCTTTCTATCTTATGGACGAATGGCGTGCAATACAAGTTGTTACAAATTATTCCAATTATCGTTTCTTGGCTATCAAAGAGACTAAAATTTATAAGGTCAATTAATTACAATGCTATCGTTGTTAATAATGTCGTGGCCGGGTTTTAAAGCTCTGATATTGGCTATAGTCTTTAGACACGAGACAAGTTAATACATGAGATTTAACATACATTTCTTCTTTTCAAAAAAAATATTATACGCCAACTATACAAAATCATTACACAGAAACACAGACATACTTAATATTAGAGTAGTGCCTATTTGGTAGAGTCCGTAGGTTTCAATTTTAGATATGCTAAAATGTAATTTTTTTTACTTTGATTTTTCTTTCCCTGAAAATAGAACTTATAGTATGTACGTAAAGATTGTTATGGATGAAAGAGAGCTGAAATATACGAGTTGTGTGTATATTTTATGTTCTACATAAAAATCAATTTGCTTAAACTAAGCTGCCTAATATTTTTCACCGCACAGGTGTTTCCAACATGTTCTTTATGTCTTTTATCAGCGCGGAAAGTCTATAACCTTTTCCGAAAAGAAAGAAATGAGAAATTTTTGATGATTACACATATTGGAATTTTTCTCAGTTTAAAGGCTATGCTTTCTTTTCAGTGAAAAACTTTTAAATAAACTAACACCAGTTACCGCTTCCGTCTATGAATATTCGAAACCGACCTGAACAGGATTCTGGAAATAGGACTGTTAGTGTTAATCAGTCCATTTAGTATAACGTGTTAATAGGACTTAATTATATTCGATCGATTCAATTCGAATCAAATAGGCGTCTAAATTTACATTGAATATCTCTCATAGTAGTAAATGTTTCGATAATGAAAATAAAAAAAAAATGGATTTTAAACGCTATGACTACATCAGGATTTTTTGTAGCTGTCAACGCAGGGGCTATATTTTGAGAGTTCAGCTGTTAACAATAACGACGAACGTATTTTCTAAATCATATTAAACTTGGTTATTTGTTTCAGTAACAATTGTTAAGACTTGTTGGATACTTGTAGCTCTGCCTAAAAATATTTTGTTCTCAATTCTTTCTAACCTTGAGAGGAAACCAAAGTACAGTTGTGGACCCAGTGACTGTTGATGATAAAATGTTTTTTAAATGCCTAAGCTGATCAAAATCTCCATCGGTACACACTGGACGATCGTGGTGTAGTACTCTTTCGATATTTCCCATTACGAAGAAAAGTCCACGTTAAACACTAACATGATTGTTATTGCAAAAATACATATGTAAAAACTAACGCTAGTACACATACAGATACGTATATTATAATAACTTTCCCTCGTATCAATTTTTCCGAAACGAATGAGATATCTTAAGGACCACAGGTGTTGGATTTTCTTTTATCTTTTCCATGAAACGTAATGAAATGGGGTGGCTTTGAAGAAAATATTTTCTGTGTAAACTTTCAACGTAGGATCGTTTAAAGGCTGCTCGTGCATGAGTTGAATAAACGTTTTCTGAAGCCTCTGCGCGAATATCTCTCTTGTAATTTTAGTGTGTTTATGTTGCGAATAATTTGATCTAGATATGAGATAACTTGGGAAGATAGAGG
>DWEC01001459.1:0-13352 GCA_018245735.1 Microceris miodesmiata | reverse complement strand
ACAAGCCTCATTCTGAGTCGAAACCAGTGTCGAATAATGAACCAATGATGGTGAATGGGGTATTGACGACTAGCGAGGCTTTATTAAGTATATACTAACCTCATCAACCTAATGGAATATGTAACAACAACTTGTATATTATTACTTCCTGGAAAATGCTACAAACGTAACATCACTCCTTCAATCCTCAAAGGTGTAGGCAGAGTAGTGTAGAACACTCCCATGGTTCAAAAATTACGTTTACGTCTTACAATAAAATAGGTGGTGAGCCTATTGCCGTACGCCGGGCACAAATCCCGACTCCGGGCCACTACTAGAAAACTTAATGCTACATTTTTTTTTAATGATAATGATAATAACAATAGGATCTGGAAACAAGTACATCGATGACAATTGGACAGTCGACGAACTATTGCATATTTTTCTAAAAACGCTATCGTAATATAAATAAATGTAAATTCAGAAAGCTTTTGTAAAAATTCCCGTGCTCATCAGATATATTTGTCGTGGGTTGGAATAAATATTTAAATATTTGTGGAATTTAAATTGTAGAATTCATCTGTTGGGTGTATTGGATAATCATAACGTTATTTTCAAGAATGTAAAACAAAATTTTTACAGGAATTATTCGGTATATATTATACCTTTGTGCCAAGTAGGTCAATTTGTCTTGACGATTTAATAATTAATTTTATAGATACATTTAAATAAATGTTTCGGCTGTTATTTCGCGCAAATCTACTCTTAGCAATTTAGCTTAAATTTTTACAACGATCCATAAATATGGACTATCATGGTGTATGGACTATCATGCAGTGTGCACTGCTCATTGTCTTACAAACGCTACACGAACGTAGAATAACGTGTAACGCATATATTACCAAATGTACTGCCAAAAGGTATTTATTTTGCGCCAAAATTAAATAACAATACTACTTTACTATAATTATATATTTATTAGCGTTACATTAGTAGTTGCTACTAGTGGCCCAGTAGCGATTGAAATTCTATCGTAAATCATAAAAAATCAGTTTGAGCGTTGTCTAAGTTCTAATGTCAAAGACTGTGCTTATATAAATGTTTCCTCTGTGCTACTTGTTGACAACCATCCGTCTGATGTCTGACATTGACAATGAGACCGTAAATAATAAGTGGTTTATTTAGTTCAATTGAAGGTATTTGTAATACATATAACACATACACTTAAGTATTCTGCACTCCTCTATATAAACTACAAGTGTACCAAATTTCATACTCCTCAGTCCGCGTAATTTTCGTAAAAAGGCGTACAAAGTTTTTCCTTCACGTATTAATATATATGTAGTTAGATTATTACAGTCATTGTTATTACTATTGTGTATAGTAATTGTCTTTATCATTGATTTTATTTAATATTTATGTATGTGTGCTCTGCTGCCCCATATCGAATTATTTGTATTATTATTATTAACTCCTATTCAAAGGTTGTTTGGGAGAGATCGCTTGTGAGCGATAAGACCGCCTTTTTGTAATTTCCATCTCGTAAATCTTTCTTGTTTTTCTCTATCTTTTTGGTGTACAGTAGAGACGAATTGTATTGTATACGACTCTACTAATATGAAGCGTTATTTTATTTATAAGGACTACTTAATGTCTGGTGGTGTTGACCAGCAATAAACTATTGCAGAATAGTAGAATAGAAAAAATCACTTATGGAATCTTTCAGAAGCCACTATTAAAAACAAAGGATCAGCTAGTTGAGTATAAACATCGTCAAACCTCGTCAAGATTCCGATGTGCGCGGCATAAAACTTAAGAGCACTTAAAATTACATTCGTAACTTAAAATTCCTTATCGTATAATTGACGCCAACGACGGAAGAGGATGTCATTTAGCGGTAAATATAAATTCAAGTCGGGTAACAGAATATTGCCTCGGTAATAAGCCTCCTGGCTACGCTAAATATTTATATTCATGCCTCGTTCTTACTCGGTTTTATTTTATATGAAAACGACTGTGTATATTTTCTTACAAGAATCTTTTCACTAAAACGTACGACGTAGAGTACGTTAGAGTTTACAAAGGCTTCATTTTGTATAAAGGTTTAGTGATTTGTTCAAATATTCTGTGAATTTGTGTATTTGAACTGTATTGCATTCGCTTCGTAATTTAGCGTAAAAGAGCAAAAAACATATCTACATATATAGGGTCTTAACGAATCGTCGTTTCTTATTCACTTATTCTCGTGTCACAGTTTTCGTTGCCATACTCCTCCGAAACGGCTTGACCGATTTAGATGAAATTTTTTGTGCTTATCCGGTATGTATGAGAATCGGCCAACATCTATTTTCATCCCCCTAAATGTTAGGGGTAGTACAACCCAAATTTTTTTTTTTATTTTTTAGACAAATTTTTTAAAATCTATTTTTTTATGATACAACATACAAAAATACATACAATCCTCAATTTTCACCCTTCTACGATCAACGTTTATTTTTTAATACCATTTTAGTAATTTAATCATTTTTCCTCTCCGGTCGAAAACTGATCAATCGTCATTTAATTACTAGAAATTACTAGGAAATTATTTATATGGCAAAACAACGTTTGCCGGGTAAGCTAGTAATTAGTAAAAGTTTAAGTGTTTGAGTAGAAGTAGGTCGGCCATGTCTTGTTGAGAGTTTGGTAGGTGACTATCTTCAGAATAGCATATAGACTGATATAATGATGATGAAATATTATCCTTTTATCATAGCATATCGTAATGATAACTTTTATTTTTGGTTTAATATGTTAATGTCATACTTTTAAAACTACCAAATGAGTAGAAGACAGAAGTTAATGAAGATGACTTTAGTCTCTTGGTATATCGTCCCTTCAGACTATGTAGAACTGACGACATCATTAATATAAATTGTGTTAATATTATTTTGATATTACCTGATTACCTTATACTAAAGTATTTTGAAAATTTTAATTTTGATCACAGACTTTTCAAACTCATTGAATATTACATTCTAATAGTTATTGATATCGGTACTCTCTACATTATTAAATGAATACCTTGGGTAGCTGAAATAAAAATAATAAGATATAATGCAATAATATATTAATTAATTTTCAACAGTTTACATAAGTAACTTTATATACAAACTCGATATCTCTTCACCATTTGTTATGTAAAACAATATAATGTGTGAGACAAAAGTTGGCGCAACGGCCGCGAACTGTCGTGTGTGAGTGTGTATCAATTGTAGAAAATTTCACAGGCTCTAATATCTTCGGCAATGGTTGCAGCTGCCGCTAGGGTTGCCACCTAAAAAGTTCTTTTAATATTTCTTTAAAATTTTAACGGAATAATTATATAGAACAACTCATTTGATAGTATAATAATTTTTATTTTGATAATTTTATGATAAATGAATATAAAAAAATTTTGAATAATCCTCAATTTCTTGCAATATATGAAATTTATTATATTATTATTATTATGCAGTTTACTATCGTATGGCGGAGAGTATCGAACCCCAAATATATCTACACTGACAGACTCAGGTCTGTGTACACATTAGTGTGCTTCTTATACTTTCATTGTACATTAAAAGTAACATACAAATCAAGTTCAAAATTGAGTGCAAATACAATGAAATTACATATAAAATAAGAACATATTTGAACATAAAGTATCATGTCAACTAATCTCCGTACTTTTTTATAAATGACATGTGTAGCAACCCTATCTGCCAAGGTCGGCTATTGCGTCCCCAATAGCAGCGTAGAAGTTTTTGTGAATGGTCATAGTAACCCAGATAGCTCGCGATGGCCCAAGCACTAAAGGTCACGCCAGACGGCGAGCGGTAAAATCGATGTTTATTTACTTAATGCATTAGACACTTGTTGGCGGTCTGAAATAATAGTAAACGGACTATTGTGAATGGAGAAGCTTTTCATGAATGGCGTAGTATGATAATTTCTGGCGTATGCCTATTTTTATTAAATATTTTCTTACTATTTATGTACAAACGATGCAGTGTAATCAGTCTAATTAATAAAACGACACGAGGTTTTACACTGTTGAGATTTTTTAGGGTTGTTCCATGTTATTGAGCAATGTGTAAATTTATCTTTAATTTATTTCAATAATGTATAATACATTCTTTATATTTGAGCATTTAAAGAACTGTCTTCGCGATGTTTCTACGTAAGGAAATGTGTTACGAACGATGTCGTGCTTAAGAGAATATGTTGAGTAATCGCTTACAGATGTTATAGTTACTTCATCGAAGTTTTCCGAGATAGATAAATGCTCAAAAAACGTTTTGGCTCTATAGTATCTGAGTCAGATACAGATGTTGTTATTATTGTTATTGTTATACAATGATGCCAGTTCTGTTACAGGGTAGGTAGCGAGTACGGAGTTTTAAATATCCCTATTCTTCTGAAACCATATCGGTCAGTATCCAACATATTTGGTCAAGATAGGTAGGTATGTATTAATCAGCCTCGGCATCTGCGTTTATCAATAATTCAATTTAATGTTTACATGAGATCACACCCGTAATCCAAGAAGGGGTTAGCAGAGAAGTGTAGTACACTCCCAAGTTTCACTAGTTACGTTTACATTCCATGGAATAGATGGTGAGTCTATTGCGGTACATTGGGCACAGATCTATACTCGAAGTCACTACTAGAAATTCTAAATTAGAAAAATCCCGACCGTACCCGACCCGGGATTTGAACCCAGTAGCTCCCGATGGGCAATCACGCTTATAACCACTCCAGCAACGAAGCAGTCTATTTTAGTACTCTTTAAATACAAATCTACGCGCTACAAATCGAAGATGTATTGTAATCTATAGTACACTATATCATCTCAACGACATGTGTATTTGCCCAGCAATGAGTTATTAGACGTAGCCTTGTTACTTGAACACAAACGCTTGCAACAATCGAGGGAAATCACATCTAGAATATTGCGTTTCAAGTGAAAATGTTCATAGTTTTGTAAACATACATATGTATACAAAAATATATTATAGCGAAACCCAACACGGTAGTCGGGTCAAGAGCGATACGTGACGACATTAAGAGGTTTCCAGTGAAATGAATTCGTGACAAAGTGAATAAGTAATGAGTGGATGTTAGTTAATTGGTGTTTTTTTTATCAATTTGGGACAGATGGCTCTTTAATTTTAATGTTATATTGAGTAATGGTGGGTGTGGCTTAATCGTACATCTGTATACTTAGATTCGGTAACTGTGGCAATAATTTTATTATATCATAGTAATATAAAGTAATAGTTGCATTATAGCCACAGTAGACTGTCGAGTGGTTGCAAACGCGACTGCTAATCGAGAAGTACTGTAATCGAATCGAAGAAGCAGTAATCGAGAAGTACTGCTAATCGAGAAGTAAGTTCTAACTTCTTTTGATAAATTTTCTGGTAGAAATTTCTAGTAGTGGGTTGGAATCTGGATCAAAGCCTGATGTAAGACGATAGGCTCACCACCTATTCTGTAACTGGTGAGATGTGGGAGTGTACTACACTCAAAAGATTATAGTAGATATGTAATTATGTAACACGTTGGGAGAAGCCTACCACTTTGGGGATTACAGAATATAACTTCTGTACTTTGTAGAGCCCTATAAAATGGTACAGAGATTTGATCTTTCGTTAAAACAATTGGTCAACACTCCGTACATTCAATTGTATTTACTCCAATGTTATTGCTATATTGTGCTGGCGTACGCTTCACATGTCCCCTGTATGTTAAGAAAGGTATAAAAGTGGAGCCAAAGTTAAATCGTGTCATATCTAAGCCGAGCCACATCAAATCTAATGTCAATGAATAGATAATTCGTTTTGTTTATTTGTCGAATAATGTCAAATGGAATAACGTCCTTGCAAAATTACAAAATGATTGATTGTTTAAAACCGATACGTCTTTAAAAAAACGGAGAGATATCCAAGCCACGTTGCTCTATTAGATCATCTTTAGTTCCAATATAGAGTAATGAAGCATTTTGAAAGCAATAAGCTCTAGATATAAATATGAATTTGAATTAGTCGCAGTTGTAAAATTACTGAGATTAAGTTCATAATTATGTTACCACTGCCTGGTACACATACGTGAAACTGGGC
This sequence comes from Microceris miodesmiata, assembly GCA_018245735.1. Lineage (NCBI taxonomy): Eukaryota > Metazoa > Arthropoda > Insecta > Lepidoptera > Hesperiidae > Microceris > Microceris miodesmiata. The sequence continues at coordinate 7,230 of DWEC01001459.1, read as the reverse complement.
CTTAACAATGTAAGCACTGTTGTTTCACAGTGTTAATAGACATAGGTTCGTTGTATGTATTTTAACACAAAGGTAGCTAAATACATTTAAGCACTTTTGAGCTTGTCAGTACATTTTAACACATTCAACAGTAAATTGAAACACGTGAACTTGTAAATATATTTTTACACATTTAAAATATCATAATACAATACGTTTGTACATGCTTGAACTTATCTGTACATTGTAACATGTTCAATAGCACGTTAACACTTTCGAGCGCGCCATTAAATTTAAATACATTCAAAAGAACATTAAACACTTAAGCTTATCAGTACATTTCAACACATTCAACAGTACATTTAAACACTTTCGAGCTTGTCAGTACATTTTAAAATGAACAAAGCGCTCAATGTGAAGCAACTCACATTTTTCACATTGCAATTTACACATCCCAATTATAATATTACGATCTTGCAATCAATTTATCACGTGTTATATAGGAAAGAAAAAATACGACGTATCTAGAACAGCAAACGCCAGGAGCCATCGATACGCAAACTGATTTACGGTACGCGATGTTTCGTATCGTTTTATGTAACCAACGATAGAATAGAGCTCATTATACGAGTTATGTGTAATATTTATGTGTATTTGATACACGTATGATTTAATGCAGATATCGAAGGCCATTTGTTATAACTTGGATATATCGCAACGGCTTCTTCAATTTTCTAACATCTCTGTCCTAGATTTGAAAAAGTTATAAAGTTAGGGCTAGATTTTTCCCTGTTGGATGGACTCTAAGAAATTTCTTGATTATTGGTTAAATTTGGATGTAATTTCCTGTATAAAAGTGGAATTTATATAAATATGTATAAAATCTTTCGTAACTCAATGGCGCCAGCGGCTTAAAAGTGATTTAATATCATTAATATTGAATGGGATCTTCTTTTAAATAAATCACTTCTACACCACGTAATGGTAGCAAATAGAAAAATATGCATAAATTATTTAGTAAGTAGTGTTGGTCTATGTGATACTCGTATTTTCAAATATATATTAGTCTTTTAGTAAAATACTTTTAATCTCATGAGCAGATGATAGACTAAAATGTTTCATCCTCTTGTGTAAAGACGCTATTTACTCGTAAGACAAAAGCAGAAGTCTTATCTTAGATATCGTCTTTTATAATAATTTTTAACAATCAATAGTTTATTTCTGCCACAGTTTAATTACAGAGATTATTATTATTAATCTACTTTAACAATTTTAATAATTATTATGAGACTTATTTGACTTTCGCCAATTACAGTGACGTTTAAAGTAACATATTCCTGTTCGACCGGTTTGTCCATAAAACATTTTTCACAGTAAATTCCGTAGCACTTATTAAGTCACCTTTCAACTACTTATTTAATTTTAATGTATTAAATAAAAAAAAAATTGAATATAGATATGAGAATATAGATATGAGACTGCGTTTACGACAACATGGGAATAAATTGACTGGTAAACTGGGGACTGTATTACACTCCTCTGCCTACCCCTATGGGGAATACAGGCGTGATGTTATGTTTAAGATTTTACGTGCTTCTTCGGAATCTGTCGCTCTATTACCACCGATACCCACAACCTCGTCCTGGAGAATTCTGACTCTTCCATCAGCCGGTATTTGACCTATTGTCTTAATAAGTGAGTCTTGGTTTTCCACGGCAATTGAAAAATGAAGGCAGTAAATTAATTAAAAGGTGTAAATATCAGAAATGGATGATCATACCACCATACTTGGAATAAAGTTGCGAAAAATCCTCCAGGCCTTCTTTAAACGCTGTTTAAGACTTTTGTACTCAAGACCTTGTTAAGACCCCGTGATCAATCAATCATTCTACCCACAAGTACGAAAATAATTTAGTAATGATTATTAAATAGCTAATAGCCACTATATAATTTATCATTATTGATATTTCCTGTATCAATATTCATAGCTTGAACGTTATTGACTCATTAATATCATATTGGAATTTTGCGGTTCCTTTACAGTCATTATGGCATTTTAAAATCTAACGCCAGTAAATAAAAATTTGAATAGTGTTATATAATATCTTCAAATATTTGTAATTTTCAATCTTATAATGTGAAATGGAATTGTTTGAATTTTAATTTATAATATGACAGCAGCATATTTTGAATTTGGAATGTATCAAATTTCATAATTAGAATTCGACCAATAAATATTCCTTAAGCCTTTATAGTGAATTTTTCAGCATTTGTACCCCTCCTCTCCGCTTTTAAAGTGATTCAAAATTGATTAGACAATTGCATGTATAATAAAAAATATGCTGTATCATGATGAACATTATTTTGTTTTGGCGATAATTGATTCTGACCAATATTTTTACCAATACCAATATACAGTAATATGTGTGTCTTTATGTGTGAAAAATGAAAACTTTATGCAACCAATAACATGGTATACAAAATTATTTTAAGCACAAAATACTTTTAATACCTGCAATAATAATATTACACCCTGTCGCAGATCAAATTCTAGTCCTAGACAGGATCTAATCAACAACCTCCGACTTAGCAAGCAGTTTCGTTAATCATCGTACTTATTGACTATTCGACTTCCTTCCTTATATTATGTATGTAGTTCAGGACTTATATGCCATAACTAAAATACTAAAACAGAACATTACACCTTTAATCAAGGGGGTAGGCAGAGGAGTATAAAACACTAATACGATTCACTAGTTACCTTTACGATACCAATGACACCATGATATACTAATAGTTACTTAAATAGACTCGTATACAATTTAACAATGAGACGATGCTTTCGAAGAATTAACGAAAGTGTAGCCACCAACCATTCAGACTGAGCGCAATGATGAAAGAAGATCCTTTCGAAAAATAAACGAAATTGTATACAGCAGCTATTCAGACAGAGAACAATGTTGAGAAGGGAGGAGTGACAATAAAATTTCCCGGTCCACCGCGCGAAGGACGGGCCGAACGTGTAATTTTCCACCGATCCGCCCAGCAGCCGAGCTCCGGCCTGAGAAGTTCCAGCGCTCACAATAAACAATTGGTGCCTTTGTTTTATGATGATAACCCACGTTCGTGAGTTCGCGATTAGTTGATCCATTGCACTATATATATATTATATAAGTTTGTTTTATCAATTCAGGCTCTACAATAAAGTCTACAGACAAAAATTGCTTTTAATTAAATGGTCTATTGTTTCTTTGTTATCTGTGTTGCATGAGTAATAGCCGGGTATGCATTTGAAATTTCGGTTCCATTAGCTTTAGAAGTAAAGGTAGGTAGGTGGTAAGCCTGTTGCCGTATACCAAAGACAGATCCAAACTTCGAGTCCCTACTAGAATGTTCTACTATTAAATCCGAGTTAGAAAAATCCAGTAGCACCAATATACTATAAATAATAATTTAATATAGCCGTCTAATTTTATAGTATTTAAAAAAGGAACGTGTTACCATTGTTTTTAAATTATAATCAATTCATAACAAAAACGGCTTTTAAAGTGGTCAGTGTTCCTCAAACATAAAATATCCCGAGCAATTTGAATGACTCAACTGGTAATTACATGTGTATGTTTATTTACGACTTCCTCTGTTTAATGGACTTATACACTATTTAACACTCGTATAAACTGAATATACATAGGAATGTGATCCTTAAATTACATTTAAATGATACAAGATATATACATTTTACTGGTTTTGTACGTCAGGTGATTTAACACGTATGCGGAAACCATGATATGCAGTGTTGCCTTGAAAATGTCCCTTTTACGCGAATTGTAATCATTTCATATCAATACATTGCCATATGTTAGAGGGTAATAACACCATAACGACTAGCGTATAAGGATTAAGGTATTATTGTGTCGTATATTATACGCAAAGCTTATTTTACCTTGACGTAACAGATGCTATATGCTAGAATACGCGAAATGTCAGGTAAAACTAAGTATTTATAATTGTAACAACAGGCCTGTAAATCCGAAGGGGTTGGCAGAAGGCATTTCACCGGTTACGTTCTCGTCCCACCACCCAGGAGATGACTATTATTGGCAAATTTTATGCAAAGATTAAACAGTAATTCTAAGACCATATAACCCTGTTAGATATGTTTATAAGATATAAAGTACCTTGTAAGACAACTAGTCCCTAGACTATGTTACCTAAATCTCCACACTATTGGTCTTGTGGTAAAGGACTCAAGACAAATATTTGTAGTAGGAACAGTAGTATGTTTCTTGTATTTTGGTATGACATTTTCTATTTAAGTATATCTATAAGGATTTATATACGAATATACGTTTATGAGCTTTGTCGGTACTATAATTATAATATAATATTTCATAATTTTAATGTAATTTCTGTATCCAAATTCTGCATACATTGTTAGGTTGGGTTAACAAAACTTAGCAAACTGAATTACCTGTAATATTATAAAAATTATCACCTTTGCTCATATAAATAATGTTTTTAATTCGGTTTACCTACATATTGTACCAAAAATCCATACCAGTACGAAACGGATATATGGATTATAATGGATACATTATTATGTACTTAGAACAGAAATCAACGCTCAAACTGCCGACCTCGACTTCGTTTGGGTGACTAATGCATTTACAATCTCATCGGTGGTGCTGCGGGGATACGGACATTTCCTGGCTTTTGGAACTTGCGATATATACACATATACATATGTACATTGTGGTCAGCTTTAGTGACCATTTGTGATGTAGATTCATGAGGTGTAAAAAATAAATCTGTTGGTTACAGATTTATTACTCAATTCCGGTTGTTATACTCGTATTTAGAAGGCTCTTAATTCTTTTTATTTTAACCTTTGCAACGGTATGAAAATTTACATCATACTTATTGGCTTAAATGTTGACTAGTCCGTATTAGAGCACCATGGTAAATTGCCAAAGCCTTTTTGAACGTAATAAAATACTGTAAATGTAGTCGTAAAATGTCATTACAATTGTATCAAACTAAAGCTATACAATGCAGCATTGTATTACATGAAGATATTTCAGTAGCAATCCTCGCTTCAGGGCATCGAAGCGCTTCATAATTCCGGCTAACATTAACCTTGTTAACTATATACATTAAAAATAAAATAAATAACAGTACATATATCTAGATCACGATAATTACAATCGAGGCGAAATAAATAAAACGCGATACATATAAATGATAAAGCAAATGTACTTCGCACCCGTTCTAACAATCGCTCAGTTTGAAATGTTTGAGCAACGCGTTACGTTGAGTAATGTGTAATACGAGTAATTTTATAACAAAACTTCTGTAATTTATAACATGTACAAGCTATACCCTGTAATCATATATTCTGCAACGCAATTCTTTTGAGACAAGACAATTGAGTTGGAAAATGATATGTATAAATAGCAAATAGACTCGGAATGGGCTTGATGTTAAATCATTTGTCCGTTTGTTGTTTCACAATAACTTCATTTGCTCTACCTTCCATCATCAGCGTTATCTATGCTTTTATCGTTCCACTGATGACCATGAGTCTTGTCTCTAAGATGGTAAGGTGGCTTTTCGCCACCCATACCTGATAAGTAGACTCGTATCTACCCACAATCTGCTAGTGCCATCAACTACAGCTTTCGCCATTTTCATTCTAAGATGAAATCAATTATCTATTTATAGCGTAATTGTAAAGAGGTTAATGGTATTATGCAGACACCGTATTGTGACCTTGACCATGTGGTAACAATATTTTGACTTTTTTTTTATACTCGTATAACTTGATTGACTTCGGATAATGATGTGCTTAATTTTACTTCTGTTCAAATGCTTATTGTCGAAAGTTGAAAATATTTAATATTAAACAATAGGTGTTCAATAGTTTTTAGCCTGCAATAATGTTCATAAATTTATGAAACGATTCTGAAGAATTTTATTTGAATTCTTAAAATGTAATTATTATCAATTTCATAAAAACGTTTTCGTAAAAACGACTATCTTGACGATTGAAGTCAAATTACGCCAGAGATTTTGTTGGTTTGCGAATGGAAGAAATAAAAATGAAGCTTTTGAAAAATAATTCATTTTGGGTTTGTTTTTGGTTAATACTATTTAAGAAATTGCTTTAAAGCATTACGTATCTCATAAGATTAGACCGTAACAACGAAAATAAATTTTTAATAGCTCATTTAAAAAATATAATTTTAATTTTACAAACCGCTAGAGTTGGACAAAAAATTGGTGATAAAAAATGCAACATAAATACAGTAAGGTATGTACGTACGTATACGTACTGTTTCATATTGTTCTCTAGGAGTAGACAGAGATTAGATATTTGGGTAAACTAACGATCCTGATTCAAAGAGCTGAAGATCTATCTTAGTGACGTGTTATTGGAGAGCCCTTTGTCTAGCAGTGCACGGGAGTAGGCTGATGATGATGAACGGTCCTGAGATATATATATATTTCATTTCTTTTGTTATCGCCAAAATCGTCATACACATTCCTTTATTAAAGATTTTCTTATTCTGATGTTTCAGAATATCTCATACTTGATCGAAGTACTTACATACTTCTAAGTGTATTTTTTAAATATGTTTCAAGGTTCTGTGTTAATGGAAATAAAAAATATAGCAATGCACCCAAAGTTAAATCATGAATTAACTCCAAAACGTTATCAAGTCTCAGTATTAGCGCCAGGAAATCCAGTTTTCCTCTGCGGTATTACGTTAAAGTATATAAAGTATAACGTTAATTATTATGAAAAGTTGGCGGAAGTCCAGCGTTTGATACGTGTTGCAGATTTGGATCGAAGTGTTCAGTAAAAGTGAAGGACGGGGGCCGGACGCTGCGCAAGCGCCGGATCCGTGTGAACTAGATCACAGCTATGGCTCAGCTGTATTGTAGTGTACTTAGTTTTGTCAGTTCGATGTACATAAAATGAGACGATTGGATCGATGGCGTTTTGCGATCGGCGTATCGCGAATCGAAGGTATCGCTGTTGAGATCATGTCCACATATGATGAACAGGTCCATATGTATAATACATGTATTAAATGATGATGGTGTGGTTTGCATATAGATGGATGTATTTATAAAAGAATATTAATAATAAGAAGTAACGAACGAATTATTGAATAATAATAGTAAGAAAAAGTGAACTGAAAAGCGATTTTTACAGAAAAATGAAGAATTACTATAAGAATTCATTAT
>DWEC01001458.1:0-13352 GCA_018245735.1 Microceris miodesmiata | reverse complement strand
ACCTATAACCACGGGACGTAGACGTAACTGGTCAAACGTGGGAGTGTACTACACTCCTCTGCTTACCCCTTCAGGGATTACAGGCGTGATGTTACGTTTGTTCGTATGAAATAGAAATATATGTACTCATTACTTGTGATTTTCCTTTTTTGAATATCCATATTTCGGCTGAGTTAGCGTAGGCGAGGCGTCTTTTCCACTGTTTTTTATTCGAATTTCTTTCATTTCCCTGGAATATATCGGAAAGCTGAGCTTACAGTTAGTATAAAAACGCATATAATTTTGTACTGGGGTACACGCTAAGGTGTAAACTCTTTGGACGCTGAACTCTCAGGACGCTGAACTCGAATCCATTGACTCTGTCACACTACACACCAAAAATTAAATTGTTTGAATAGAAGTTGCTTTACGGTGATATTGAGTATAGCCGTGGTACTGCTCCAAATGTACTAAGTTTCGTCCAGGTTCAAAATATAATATACAGATATACTCAGATTCTTTAAAAAGCTATACTGACATTTCAGTTTTCTAATGTAAGGCTGGATACAATAATTTAAAAATAAATATATGCTTTTGGTATAGTTTATGTTGATGTCAATTAAGGACACCTAATCGTCTTTGAAGCAGCATGTTGGAAAACACGGAAATGAAATATGTAAGATAAGTACCTAAGTGAACATTAATCATCATCATCATATCAGCCTTTAACGTTCCATTGCTGGACAAAGGTACAGTCGATCCTCAGCAGGTGTCATTCAGCCGCTAAATTAAGTGTGCAATTTTTTTTACGCAAAAATTTACGTTGTAGCAACTCACTTGGTAAGTTCTTCGAGCCATAATGGCGTTTCCGCATCGTTATTCACATGATCGAACCCATTTTGCTTATATGCCATCATATAGCCATAAGAAGATAAACCTTTTTAAGTGTTCGTTAAGAAAATACAATGAATTAGGTTTTGATATGCATCCTGTAATGAAAGACTGCATTTATTTAATTCAATAATTAGTATAGATACCCCGATATTAAATTATGTTTAAGATTTTTAGAAACATATTTTTCACTTGAATTTTTTCCTTAGTAAAATCTGTATTTGGTGCTGTTTGTTTGACCTTGGTTACCATGGGAACAATACTTCAGACAGATAATTATTATACCCAACGTTCACAAGTTCTAGATTAATCCGGCAAATTTAAATAACCTAGGTAACACAGACAACACCTTGTAGCCCGTGTAGGAATCAATGCTTCTAACTTAATCATAGCATTTTTTTTATTTATGCTATGAGCTAAGCAGTAGCAATTCTCTCAGTCATTTCAATCACACAGCTTTTATATAACATTTAGTCTAAGTACAAAGGATGCAAATAAATGTTTGGCTAAATAGAAGATATTCCGTGGTTCACAAAAAATATACGGTAAGATGACACTTCTGGACACGATATCGAATGGAAAGTATCGATACTGTAATTATGAGTAGTATCGAAAGAAAGTATCGTGATTGTTTAGGTATCAAAACAAAAGTATCGATATCTCAAAATATAGATAGATAGCTCTTTTTACCTCGTAGATCCCAATCCCGTAATATTGTTATAAAACGTAGCCTCAATGATAATGTAGCTTTCTATATATACATGATTTTTTAAGGGATTTAGTATTATAAAAATTATTCAATCAAATTCAAATCCAATTTTACAAACTTACAAAGAATCAAATCCTTCCTCTTTGTAATAATTATCAATATAGATGTTTGTTAAATAATAATGATAATAAAAACTACAACAAATTAACAACACAAAATCAAATTACTTGTGTTTATTTATCTTTTTATAAATTTTTGGCACACACATAATTATTGAAATTAAAGTTCTCATTCCTCCTCCAATACAATTGCTCAAAAAATGAAGTTTATCGAGCCGTTTCAGTTATAAACGGTTTCGAGGAAAATAATCGTTTTGAGGGTATTGATCATGCAGGAATTGATATATATTTTCATGCCAACATGTATAATTTTGGGAAAACTACTTTCATATCTTCGATTTGTATTAAAGGATCTAACGAAAATCGTGAAATCTGTGCATACAAGTAATGGCTTTTTCATCTTTTTTCAGATTGTAATAAATAGTTTCTTGTAGTACTGTAATAAAGCGTGTTTGATTTTTAAAAAAATCGGAGAAATATCAATACGATACTTGCCTAAAAGTATTTAATGAGTAAAATTATTGTCTACAAATTTTCGAGTATAAAAGTTTCGGTATCGAAAGGCAAAGTACTCAATACTACAAAGTATCGATACTTTTATGTCCTAGATACACGTCAACAGTGACAGTTCATGCCGCGTGCCAAAGTGCCAATAAAAAGGCAAATGAAATCCTGCTATATATTTAATTTGCCGGTAAATACTACTAGTGTTACCTGGAATTCTCAAAAATGTCTGACATAAACCACACAGTGTTGGAAGCACGTACTACTAGAGCGGAAAAAGAAGTTAAAGCCATCGAAGAAGAATTGGACAAACTTTCTGCAGGCGACCTTAGCTATACGGGAGATCCACGCCTTGATGCTCTACTATCAGATAATGAAAAACTAAAGCATAGGCTATCCGTTCTCGAAAATGCTATTCAGGTAGAGAAATCTAACTGCTGGTTGGATTGTTGCGACACAGAATCCAGGAAAGTACCAACTGTAATAACAGACCTTAATTCCTTTGAAGGTAATATATCTGTCCTCGATGAACTTAAAAACATATTTGAAGTTGCAATTATGTCAGCTTATCCTGAATTGAAGGATCCATTGGTTAATATTTGCCCATGTAGCAACGCCAAGTTCGGAGACTATCAATGCAACTCCGCCATGGCAGTAGCTCAGGTGTTAAAAGACAACTTTGTTAAAACAAATCCAAGGGAAGTTGCTAACAACATTCTTAATAAAACACCAGCATCTCCGTTAATAGAGAAAATAGAAGTGGCGGGAGCAGGCTACTTAAATATTTATCTCAGTAAAAAATTCATAGAACATGTTCTTCTTAGTATCCTTCGTAATGGAGTTAAACCTCCTCCAACCAAAAGGCAAAGGATAGTGGTGGATTTTTCATCTCCTAACATTGCAAAAGAGATGCATGTTGGTCATCTAAGGTCAACCATTATTGGGGACAGCATCTGCCGCATCTTGGAGTTCTTGAACCATGATGTGCTTCGTATTAACCATCTTGGTGATTGGGGAACACAGTTTGGAATGCTCATTGCTCATATGCAAGATATATACCCAGATTACCTAACAAATCCTCCTTCTATATCAGATCTACAATGGTTTTATAAGGATGCAAAGAAACGTTTTGACTCCGATAAAGACTTCAAGAAGCGAGCCTATGCATGTGTTGTGGAACTACAGTCTGGTCATCCAGAGCATTTACAAGCTTGGAAACAAATCTGTGATGTCTCAAGTCAAGACTTTCAAAAAATTTATGATCGTCTAGATATTAAAATAATTAACAGAGGAGAATCTTTTTATCAAAGTAGAATGGATGCTATTGTTCAAGAGCTTAAAGATAAGGATCTCTTAGAAGAAGATGAAGGGAGGCTGATAATGTGGGGGAATCCTGAAAAACATGACAATATACCATTGACCATAGTCAAATCTGATGGAGGGTATACTTATGATACCTCAGACATGGCTACCATAAAACAAAGAGTGGAGGAAGAGAAAGCAGACAGGATACTTTATGTAACTGATTGTGGTCAGTACATACATTTCATGATTATTGAGGAGTGTGCAAAAAGAGCTGGTATTATTAAAGAAGGGCAAAAAATTGTTCAACATGTTGGCTTTGGAGTTGTGTTGGGTGAGGACAAGAAGAAGTTTAAGAGTAGGTCTGGAGATACCATCAAATTGAGCTCACTACTTGACGAAGCTATGAAGAGAGCATTATCCAAGCTAGTAGAAAAGGGACGAGACGAGGTCCTGTCTCCTGAAGAGCTCAAGAAAGCCCAAGAAGCACTAGGATATGGTTGTATAAAATATGCAGATCTTTGTAATAATAGAATCAATGCGTACACTTTCTCTTATGAAAAAATGTTGGATGATCGTGGCAATACAGCTGTTTATTTGTTATATACATTAACTCGTATCAGATCTATTGCGAGAACTGCTCAGGTTTCTATAGATGAGTTATTATCTAAAGCGGATCAATCCGGCATAAATCTCGTTGATGAATCTGAATGGAGACTTGCAAAAACTCTACTTGTTTTTCCGGATGTAATACTTAGAGTAGCTGGCGATCTATATTTACACAACCTTTGCGATTATATATATGATGTTTCAACAGTATTTAATGTGTTCTATAGTAAGTGTTACTGTCTACAGAAAGATAAAGGTGATAACATTGTTAAAATCTTTTATGACAGATTAATGTTGTGTGAAATAACTGCTAGAGTGATGGAGAAGTGCTTGGAACTCTTAGGTTTGAAAACTGTGTCTATAATGTGAGAAAAAGAATGCTTTGCTATTTATTATATAGAGTTTTCATACATCACTAATCATGTAACGATTTTATGGCAACCTCAAGCAAGGTTTGTTTTGAAATGCCGGTTTTGAGATATGCAAATAAATAATAACACATGAAATGTAAAACTTTTATTGACTTCACAAAAAACCTCTACAAAACTATACCAGGGACCATTATCAAAGGTAACATTACTGGAAAACAATTTTTTAGCCGAACATCCTGCAAGAAGTACTTAAGAAGAAAATGGATACGTACCCTTATTTGGATACTGGCAACAATAAATCTAAAAATATTTTGTACCTACAAGTTATATTTCATTGCGAAACGAATACCTCGTTTAACTTAACCACAATACTAAACACCATATACAAAGAATAACATTATACCAAACACTGGGCTTAACACAACATGTACCAGATATAATCTTAACATTTAAAGATTACACTTAGAAAATATGGTCTTTTCAAACCATTATTTGAATGTTTGAAAGTATCATAATTTTCCTGCCAGTAAAATGTATAGGTACTACCTTCATTTTTCCTAAGATATTTACGAAGTTAGTTCACATAATTTTCCTGCCTGCCTTCCTTCCGGAATAAAATATATAGGTACTGCCTTCTTTTTCCTACAGTATTTTAGGAGTTAGTTAGTTGGAGAGTTTTATATAATTTTTCTGTCAGGGTAGAACGTTTTCCCTGACCAATATTTATCTAAAGTATTTATAAAGATCCTACCGTACCATCGATTTCTTTTAACGCTCAATAGAGTCTAGCTACAACACGTTTCTTACTTAGTGTATAAAATGGGAACTATTGACATTAAAATATACGAACATAGAGAGATTGAAGCGTTTATCTTTAAATTTAATCCTCTAAAATATGAATAAGTTCATTGATAGTAAACTTTGGAAGTAACTTACATGTATGATGTATAATCAATTTACATATATAATCGAATAGTAAATGTTAATACTTTGTAATTAAACAGTATGCAGTATTAGAAATAGTCTGTTTCATTTTACGTATGCTGGTATAACCCGCTCGCGGCAACTTGCGCCCCGCCTAATAATAATGATTTACAGCCTATTAGAAATACCACGTTTTCACACGGCTGTGACGTCATCACGAAGGCGTCAAGTCATCGCATGCGGATTGTACGTATTCCATGTGCACAGGTCTATCACGTCAAAAATATAAGGTATTATGTTACCTTCCATTTTAACAAGTACATACATATATATGCTTAATGCATCTACATACATAATTGATGACAAAAATATCTTATAGCATTTGATAACAATGATTTCGAAACTTTTACTTATCAGAACGAATACAATGTTTAAAAATATCTAGAAACATCTAGAAATAGATAGTTAACTTCACAATTCCTATATAAGGTATTCTGGGTGAATAATATTACATAGTCAATCTTAGTTGGAATAAGTTTGGGATTCGCTAAGCGTGTATACAACTCGTGGAAGTTAACAAGAGACCTGGAGTCTTACGCCCTCCACAAGCTCATACGGCAATAAAAAATAATTTTATATAATCGATATGTCTCTTAATATTTATTTAATGATTAAATAAAATAAATGTCTCTCATTGTTAATCCATTAAGGTTTACGGTCCGTTTTATAATATTGTTTGGCTGTCGCTGATCAGTATAGCCCTAACAAACATAAAACTGACAAAAAATCGTGTTTTTAAACTGTTAGACGAGCTTTAGTAAGGGTGTATGTACAGCGGGCCTCATACCAAACATGAGTTGTACAATCAATTGGAAACATATATATTTACCACAGAATGACAAATGACTACCACAACAACTGATAAAGTAATCAAATATTATTCATTGCTGTACTGTTACGAGAATTATCAGGTTCTCTTTTAAATAAGTGAATTATTTGGATACAATTGAACATTGCAAATGATAATATGTAAATTGAACCAATATAATAATTTTAAAGAAATATATCTATCTAACATTGACGATCATTCATCGTTTAGACTCCTCAATTTACTTACTTATATGTATGATATAATATACTATAAATACATTATTAACAATAAAGGCTTGCGAGGAATTAGGAATGTCAAATCCTATACGAAGCTCTTCATGAGTATTGTTGACGAAGCACTTGGAAGACTACTCGAGTGGTGGGTGATACACTTTCATTTGATACGACTTCGAAGTTATCAATAATGATAGTTACAAGAACAATATATTTATGGATGAGAAATATTAATAAAATATCGATGTTCGAACATCAATAAACACACATTAACTGTAAAGTAGACACTATGGTAACACTCTAATACGCCTCTAAGCTAAAATCCTTTTAAATTCTCAAAGGGAAAATGATTACGTTGATCCATAATCACCTACTGAATAAAATTTTAGTATTACCAATTAATAAATAATTTATATAGTTTAATTATATGATATACATATATTAGATTAATTTTAAGTTCAAATTAAATTTCATTTCACATAATCTTTGTGCAACTGCATCCCATTTTATCGATATTACCCTGTGACAACCCCGGATTCAAACGTATGGTTTATGATAACCTAATAAAAAAATCCATTGAACACATAAAAAACACAATAAAATCAATACCATTATTTATCCATCAGTAACATACATTTTATATTAAAGAATAGATTTCATTTGCACATCACTAATTTGCGTTCGGATTTTAGCAAATTGTTGACTAGATATCTTCAAATCGTGACTACACTTCTTGCGCTTTGTATAGTTAGATTTTTCCCTATAAAATGATAACAAAATTGATATACAATGCGAATATTAATGGATGCGGGTGTTGAAAGTGACCAAAATTTACTTATCTCGACTAAACAGGATAGATTAAACTGATAGGAAAATCTCATATTTTCGTAACCAGCCTGCGTGTGTGACGAATGAAAAACGTAAAAGACGCAAGCCAGGTCTGTTAGATAGAGATATTTGGCACTCAGTCCTTTCTGACTATCCCGAGCGATCTGGCGTGATTGTATAATAATGTCATCATGATTGTAGTGGCATGGAAATGGAACATTAGTTATGTCGACATTTAACATAGACGCATATGTACATTTGAAAGAAATACCTAAGCGCGTGTATAAATATTCAAGTGTCCTACATAGAGGACGCTGGATGTCGCCGCGGCCCAGTTTCCATTTCTACCAGTTGTCTATTGCTAAACAATATTCAATGAACAATGCGACGCTTTGTTCCCTACTAACACCGACTCTTTCAACACCCGCTGACAATATGACATCACAATTCATTAATGAATTAAAAAAATGTTAACGAGCAATTCGAAATTGAATTAAAGCAATTAAAAATGAGATTCTACATATTACATAATTGAATATTGGGCAAGTATGTGAAATTGGATCAGAAACAAGTGTATAAGGAAACAAATTTTATATTATACTTTAAGGAAAAATAAAAAAAAAATTAATGAACAACAAAAACGAGATTTCTCATATTACCCAACTGAGTATTGAGCAAGTATGTAAAATTGGATCAGAGATAAACGCGTCTGGAAACACTGGACATCACATATATTTCAAGGATCAAATAAAACTGGTAATAGAATAATCTATGCTAGTTTGGGCACGCGAGGATACTATTCATATTATTATAAATGATTTCAACAAATCTGACTGTTATGTTTAGATGTTAAAAAAAAAGATAGATTTCGATAAAAAAAATTCGTAATGAATCGCTGTGATTATAAAAACATGTAGATCTACTTCGAATTCTTTTATAATCGAAAAAACCTACCTTCTTATCCTTACATTATTTAACCTTACCCTTGAAATAGTAAAATAACGATAAAGGTATGAGAAATGTACGGTAGGTCTGCCATTTCCGGTTACCGCGCAAATATAGCCGCGGGTATATGTTTGCATCCGAGAAATGTACTTAAAACAATAAAACGGTATATATTCAAATAAAACCTTTATAGTGGTTTACCGTAAAACAGTGTTAAAAATATCACAACAACCTTTAAGCTTTATTTTTCCTTCTTTGTCAATTTCATCATCATCATCATCAGCCTATAGGTGTCCACTGCTGAACATAGGCCTCCCGAAGAGCGCGTCACGTTAAAACGTGGCAATTTAGTGTTACAAAATTTTCTTTTAGTACATCTGGGAGGGAGATAATAGTCGTTTAAATTTTTAAAGCGCTTATAATCTCGAATTCGGGAAATCTTACTTTGTGGTCAACGACTATAAAAAAAAACATTTAAATGCAGTTCCATTGTATCGTCTTAAATACATTGAGTGAGAAGGAAAATACTATAGGTACATTGTTACAACACGCAGAAATCAACATGTCATTTGCGAGGAATGTACTTGTCCCACAATCTAACTCCGCCCACCAATATCTGCTGTTGTCGCCATCGATGCGTTTCTATTTCCCTATTAAATTATAATAGTGAGGTGCCTAGTTCATTTCTGCGGGTAACATTTATTTTTAATGTCATAGACATTTCACAAGACAGGAATCAAACTCATTCACTCCACTCGTGAACGTCGAAGGGAAATGATGGAAGCGTTTAAAACACGATCAATTGAGCAACTTTTAAATATAAGGTACACATGAACAGATGTAACGCTTCTATCACACACACACGCACATACACACACAATAAATAAACACTACATTAATGTCTAACGACCTACAGATTCGATATATCCCATTTCTATTAATCCATTTACATCAAAATCACAATACATCAATAACTACACTAAAACTTACGTTCATACGGTAAGGTACGTCCTACATAGTTATCTAAGGAAAAATTCACGTGAGGTGTATAAAAAAGTATCTCGCTGAAAAACTGGATTTCATATAAGTATACATAGATATAAACATCTCTAAAAACCCCCCCAATACACATTAAATTCTCTAAAAAAGGGTTGGATTGGTCTCGAGATTATGAGAGATACGAACTACAAACACTACAACAATGTTACATAAAGATCGCAACAATATTTTACAAAATATTTTACACGTAAACATTATGACCACAGTTGCCATGTGTTTGGCTGAACGCGGTCCACACGGAACTACAACCGGCCTACATATTATTCAGTAACGCCATCTGATCAGTGGATCGCAAATTAAACTTTCTCTATTGTATTCATTTATTATAAAAAATTGGAAATATTCCCGCTAACATGTACACGGCTGTGAAAGTACAACCAACGGCACATTTACAGGTATTCTATTCCACCAAAATACATCAAATCGAAATATTTCTATTAAACACTAACAGTTATAAAAAATATATGAACAGGCTTGATTATTTACGACTATAGTTAATAATTAATGCGATTTCAAACGGATATGCCAAATGTCGATACGTCATTAATCTAACACCTAGATAAACATGTTCATAGAAGATATACACATCTATGTCTCCTATGACACATTTTGTTGAGTAAAGGATTTCTTGGAAACCAGAACATCTAAAACTGCAGACTCGAAAAACACGACACTAAAACTAGGTTAAAACGATTCTATAAAATCACAGTAAGATCTAGAGACGAATTTACACATACATTGAGACATTTAAAAATTCTATAGTACGAACAACAATAACATGCGTCTTATGCGCCGTTCTAGTCATCGGAAGAACATATAAGGGTCTGACTCGGATAACAAAACGGATTTAGATGTATTTAAAATAGCACTTTAGCACATTTCAATAGAATCTGTCTTACATTTTAATTGTTTCCTCACGGCTCCAGAGCATGCACAGGGACATAAAACATTTGAAATGTTAAAATAGACTTTGAACTTTTAGTTTAAATGCAATGAAAATCTGCTTTGCTCTCCGAGCCGGTCTTTATGAAAGGACCCTTCCTTATGCGCCAGTGTAGTCATCGGCAGAACGCGTAATGGTGGAAGATTTAATTGACGCATGACATTTTGCGGCCCGTCGTCGGTAAGCGAGTTGATCGTAAGACGCACACGTTGCACAAGTTGAGATACAAAAATAACTTAGAGAGCTCTAAAGGAGATTGTAAATGTCGAATGGCAGTCTTCATTAAGTTTTTAGTTCGGGGAAGAGATGGCGTAGGATCGCTAGGTAGTGCACGCTGGCTGCGAGGGCGACGAACAGGTGCCATATGGCGTGGGCGAAAGGGATCCGCCCGTCCGACTTGAAGAAGAATACACCTATTAGATACAGTATACCGCCCATCTTCAGATCCTGCATCGCCGGGAACTGATGCTGAAAACAAACAAGCGAACACCGTTAAATAGATTATACCATCGCGATGAACTGTTCTAATTGAGTTTCTGTAACGGAAGTTCAGTAATTGAGACTAGTTAATGCATCAGCCAGTAATTGCGCCTCGATCGTATTACAGTGCCTCGAGGAAATTGCACGGTTACTAAATACTCAAGTTGCTCAGCATAGTTTCGCTTACGTGCAAATAGGTTAACACAAAATATATGTACATATATAGGGGCATGATGTTTAAATATACTACTCAATACAAAATAAGGGCTATGTGAATTTAAACGAATTATTCGACTCTTCTAAATGTTGCCAATAATATAATACTAATTACCATTAATAATTCTATAATTAGGTTTTTTAATTATATCATTCTGTCTGTAATGAATTATAAAAAAAATGTGTTTCAATTGTAACATTAGAGAAGTCTAATCGGTACTTGAAAGAACTCTTAAAGTAACATTCATATATTGTGATGTATGTCAAACAATATCAAGGTTTAGGTATTTTATAATGAAATTCATATTGGGTACCCTTTTTTCTTTTTGAGTAGTTTAATCGATAATAAATTAAAAAACATAGGAGCACATACAAATAAAATATACAAACGTATTATATGTAGAAAATAACAAGGCTCCAAATAGATTCGCAACAAGAAATCAATAAAAATACTTTTTAACAAACATAATGAGTTTGTACGTAGAGCAGAGTATCAGTTTAGAATGTAATTTTATAACATTTATGAGTTGCTATTAGAAAGTGGAAATGTCCCTATGTATGTCTATGTATATAATATGCGGGGCGATTTTATGTTATACAATTGCATCACCACGCCAGGTCTTTTAGAGAGTTGGTAGATAACACCGAGTGTAAAGTATTTCTGTCCTACGGAACTGACATGGTTCTTTTATATTTATCATTTCGTACACGCAGTTCTCGAGAGAGACTTGTGGGTTAGTTAGAAGTATTTTTATTTGTAAAACTAGGAATTATTAATATACCGAGTAAATGTTATGCAAGTTATAAGCGCAATGCAAAACATTGCAAACCACGAGTCGAGCTAGCAGAACTGGTTGCCAAGGCGAACCGAACGTATTCGGAATAGCAATAATGTTCAATCAACAGCCAACCAATGTATTCGTACACTTGTTATTACACTTTCATGTATGTATGTGATCTGAAAAGCATTGTTACATGTAATCAATGTTTTGTATACTATAATGTAAACTTGTCATATTATATTGTAACATTCATTAGTTTTATTGAAACAGAAGTAGCAAAACCACGTCTATTACTGTAGTTACTAGAAAGTTACAACTTTCAATGTAGTTTTCTTATTCAAATAAATCTTATAAGGATCGAAGAGGATCGCTACTCCTGGAGATGTTGTTAGCTGGTTTCAAGTGGGATCACGATCCTCAGTAATAAGGTACCGACTTGAGAGAGAGAGAGAGAAATGTTTTAATTTTGTGAATCTAAAATAATCGTTTAAGAAGCGTTTTATAGATAAATATTCCTTGTCACACACTGGGAAATTTCTAGGAAAACAGTTTCGCTTTAAATAGCCAGAATAAAGCGAGTTTTTTTTATAGCCTTTGTTCTGCTTTGAACTTCAATACACTCGTATCTTTACATAGAATTTCAAAATTAGTTCAGCTGTTTTCACACAAAAACGTAATAAATAGACAGCTAAATCAAATTGAAAACAACACTATGATTGTTCTAGAAGAATCTAGATAATAATTGGATACCAACAAACATTTTTTTTGTGTTCGTTTCAGTTTGAATGTCTCATTTATTACCAGTATGTGCCACAGTATTTAAGGTAATAAAAAAATACATTAGGGTTATTTTGGACATGACGAAAATTATTAGTTAGGTTGTTATGTATTTCATATAAATTTGTGCTACGTGATTGTAACGTGGCTATTACGAAAGGCCCCGGCGAAAGGAAATTATTTATGGCAATCGTAAAGTTCGCCTATTTATTTATATTTACGCCTTCTTCGTGGCTCAGTCAAGGTTGGACCGATACTGTGTTTAGGTACATATTACTGTGTGAAACTATCACTTAGCTGTAATAACAGCACTACATAATATGTAATTTAATTTACGTCATAGGATATGAGCGACATATAAGTACTAATTGTACATCTACAAAAAGAATAAAATAGAAGTGTCTGTCTGTAATATGAAAATAAAAGCTTCTCAATCAGTACACGTGGAAGTATATACGGTACATAATTTTTTTGTGCGGTTGTTCCTGGTAATCTACCTACGGCTGAACCTATATCGACGGGACCTTTACTGGCGGGCGGTATGAAAAGTAACTCAGGCTATTTTTATTTATAAAAAATATGGGTTCCGTACAAAAAAATAAAATCTATAATGCTATAAATCTACGCGAACATAATCGCAGGCACAACTAGAGATTATTAATTTACTACAAATTATATCTATAAATCACTAGACACTAAGTTACTAGACACTAGAGAGAGATGGTCGTCTGGCAGTACGAGGGGTGATCAATAAGTAATGAGAAACGGGTATTTCCAGTGCACCTAATAATAATTATTATTTTTTTTCTA
>DWEC01001457.1:0-13352 GCA_018245735.1 Microceris miodesmiata | reverse complement strand
GTCACACACATCCCGTAAATTGGACGTAAAACAACATGGCGGCTCTGGCTGAATAATGACATGACTTAATGAGACACGTGTCCGCGCCGTGACTCCCTCGGCCTCACCGACACTTTTTGCCAAATTTCTGTCTCCACTTCCCGCTTGTACCAGTTTGCTTTTGACTTTTTAAACAAATGCAGCCGCTTCGTGTGGTTAATAAAATCTTTGTGTTTGGTTGTAACTGTTTTTAGTTAACATTGTAAATTGTTATAATTGGATTTAATAATCGCAAAAGAAGTCAGAATCGTTTGAAACCGACGTGCACTAATGAAGAGATTGATGAGTGTGGAAGAATAACATCAGATCTGTGAAATAAGAGACGCATATTTGGCACTGAGTTCTCTTTGCCTACCTCGTCTCTGCCTGCCTGGCGTGATTATACAATAATAATAATAAAACGTTAGCATTGACTTTTATTGAGCTGTGGTCCGACAATAAGCTCTTAGAATGAAAAAGTGTAAGGCTATAATTAGGAAATGAGCTGTAAGTTTACAGAATTTGCGCATCTCAGAGAACAATGTGGAGATTTGTTCACCATATTTACTTTTATATTTGATGATATAGTTTGTTATAAAACCCTTAGAAATCTCTCTTTATACAGTAAGAAACATTTATTTTAAACAAATGTTTAACCAACTTAATCGAGTGTAAGAAGGGAGTAAAAGCCATTAAAAAATGTCGGTTTTTATTACCTAACTATTTTATTCCTGTCATGTTCTACTGTAAACATGCCTCTTGTACAGATAACTATCTATTCGTAAAATTCACATAAAAGTCTACCGTCAGAGTAGGAGTAAAGTAGGAATTTTATATCAAAATTATCTTTTCTTAAACCGCCCCTAATTCTTAGTATAAACAGAGAGTTTCGAAAGCTATAAAAATATCAATAAACTTTATATTTAAGTGGTACATTTATTTTACTCACTTCTTGACGCGTTTTCGTTTAATGACGAGCACTAAATTGATATGTTTAGTTATCTGTATCTTTAAACACTTACTATTTTTATACAATCACACAACCTCCAACTGACGTGGCTGAAAACCACTTATAAATGCAAATGTCTCGTAAAAAACACATTTAATTTTATTTAGCAACGTTGCACTTAGTTTGGCTTCGAATGAATATAAACAGATGTATTAAAAGAGTCCAGAAAACGAGCAATAATTGTTTCGTATCGATATTTTCACGCAAGATAAATTGTAATTATCCTTACTACTTAGACCTTCATATTTTATAGTGATATGAGCCGATACCGAACCGTTTACGGGCTTATCATTAAAACATCTATTATTTATAAGTCATCAGCATCATCACCAGCTCTTTAATCGCTCCTGTGTTGAACACGGGATTGTACTCAAAACGAGAACAATTCAAGCCATAGTCGTCAACAGAGTAGGTTATAGTTTTTATTTTAAATGGCCAGTAACAATTAGCCGAACATCCAACGTTTCGGTAGGCGATTAAAAATTCCCTTCACCTCATCGAAACGGAAACCGATCACGTCCTTGTCAGAGGCGACAAAAAGTGGCAATGTTTGTTAGTGGCATAAGTAGGAGGGCCGACCGCTTTTTGCGTGTTCCGTATCAATGGAGAGCTGAATGGAGGGCGGCGGTACAAAAAGCGGCACGCCGCGTGTCGCCATTAGTATGTGCGGCGAGAGGGCCGATGTGGCCATTAATTTATTGATAATTCTGTACTGAATAATGCACGCGTCGCGACGAAGAGCAGTTTGGCGAGGAGCACGCGCTCCTTCCTGCGGCGGCGGTATCGCAGTTCTTGCGAGCGCGCCTTCTCGCCCTACAGATTTATTAGTGCATGAACATTTCTCAGATAAAATATTTTGTTCGAAAACTTTAATGGGTTATCGAATGATAAAGGATTAAATTATGAGCTTCCAATTATTTTTTTGTTTGTTATGATTTTGTATCATTACTGTTAGTGATTGTGATTATTATTAGGTGCATTGCAATAATTATTAACAAAACTAAGGAGATTAATAACATTCGAAATCAGTCAAAATTACTATACTATATATTGGGAATGTGGGTGGATGCCTATCGTTAACAAGAAAGTCAGATTTTGACTAGCGGGAGGTTAAAAGTCTTCAAAACCGGCGTGCGTGTATGAAGAGAGTGATGAACGTAGAAGAAGCATCTCATATCTGTAAGGATACGTTCTGGTACTCGGTGCTCTCTTTTTACCTCGTAAGAGATCTGTCGTGATGATATAATGAAAAAGAACATAATAAGTATACTATATAACTACATTTTATGGACGAGCATAAACTCTATTTACCTGAAAAGGCAGTGAAT
Source organism: Microceris miodesmiata (assembly GCA_018245735.1). NCBI lineage: Eukaryota > Metazoa > Arthropoda > Insecta > Lepidoptera > Hesperiidae > Microceris > Microceris miodesmiata. The sequence continues at coordinate 10,997 of DWEC01001457.1, read as the reverse complement.
TTTGTATAAACATTAATTTAGTGACGTTCGATACATATGTACATATAAAAAAGTTCTAATACAACAATTTTATCTCACATTTATAATGTTGACACAAAGAGCATGTTATTATTTAAATAAAAAAGTCAAGTCACAAAAGGTCGTGTACGACGACGATCTGCGAAATTTCACCGATAAAGCGGAGCGGAGAAACCTTAATCAGCGAAATGAACTGAAAATTTATGTGCCCCTGGTGTGGCATTAATTAAAATACTCGGCGGCCGTCTCGCAGGCACCGCGCATACCGCAATCTGTCAAGCGCATTTGTAAAACGGTTGGCTTTGATAAAAACAACTGATTTCACCGGATTTATTCAACGGCCAGCACGAAACTATACGTTTCGTATCAATGGTGGTGGTAAACGAAATCCTGATAACGCACATCCGCCCAAATTTGTACAAAAATTCTTTAAGCAACAGCCTATTAATAATCGAAACGTACCCTAAGGAGGTAGACTCGAAGTATCCGAATGAAATTTATTGGAATAAAAAGTTTCCTTTAACTTACTGTAATGAAATTACGTTTCCTTTATTTGGGAGATTGTTTATTACTATATTACTATATGCAATCTGTGCGATGCCATGAAAAGGATAACGTATGCCGTATGCCATATAACGTAGGTACACATCAAACATCATAGGCAAGGTAAAAGGCCAAATTTTAATAAATTGTTTAGTAACAATTGTGTATCATAGTGGAACATAACGAAACCTATTTTAACAGATATGTGATTTTTTCGAAATGAGTTTTTTTTTCACTATTTTTCAAATACTATATATCCTCGCTAATGGCCTCGAAACTCCAAGTAGTTAAAGTGATCCAAAATATCTTTATTCATATCATCGGACAATTCAAACACTACGATTTAAATATTAAGATTAAAATTGATTAACATGCACTGCGGCCTGCTTGAGGAACACATAAATTTACTGGTTCGCGGCCTGTACATTTCACCTTGTTTTTCGCCTGCCGACTTTATAAAGCTGATAGTTTGCGCTGAGTAAACAATCGACTCATATTTAACACTGGGAAACCTTTTTTTACGTAAATATTTCAACAAATATTCAATGTATTTGCGTGTGTTTAATAAACTATAAGCTAAACTTGCAATTTAATTTTGGCAACACGTATATATTCGATATTGCTTAATGTGAAACCTTATTATAAGAGTGTTTCGAGTAGTACACTCCCACGCTAACCAGTTATGTTTAGTTTACGTCTCACCATGGAGTAAGTGTTGATCTAATTGCCACACACCCTGCACAGATTCGGTCTCTCAGCCATTACTAAAAATTTCTACTAGAAAATCCAAATTAGAAAAATCGAGCCCAAGAGCTCTTGATCAGCAGTAATTGGTCTTATAGAGATACTGTAAGGATCGTAAATATTTCAAGAATGAAATAAAAATAAAATGGATGAGATAGAAGTCTCCGAAAGCGGCGTGCACGTAGGTATGTATGAAAAGAGTGATGAACGTAGACTAAACACGGCAGGTCAGTAAAAGTAGACAGATTTGACACTCGGTACTGTCTACCTAACCTAGGTCCCTGCGTCATGATATAATAATAATACTTTCAAGAGTTTAATTGCCAATAGAATGATTGTAACTTGAATTGAATTATTATCTTAATAACTTAAATTTTATTATAATTTTATTTTGAGGCGATTCATTATGACTGATCTTCGATCTTCTACTACAGTAATATTAAACTCTTTATTATTAAAAATTATTTTCTAGTTTTTAGTTCGATTAGCAATAAAAGCGTGTTGTTTTAGTTTTTTTTTTAATGTGCAGATTTCCTCGCTGTCTTCGTGAGATAAGTGAGTTTTAATCTAATTCAACACTTCCATCGGTTACAAATCGCAACGCATATCTGTTTTAACATTCAAGTAACATTCTTACACCTAGCCGAGCTATCGGAGCATGCCATTTTTCATTTTAACACGAACAAACAGAAAGACATTCTTAAGGATGCATTTAAATATTTAATATATTAACCACATACCTAGAAAGAAAACTAGATTTATACGACAGGTGATAAAAAACAAGAGTGTAAATTGAACTAATGCAGTAAATTATTCTTCTTAATGTCATCTTAATACAGATAAAACGCGTAACTGGGTAAGGTTAATATATTTAAAGAAGCGTAATGCTCTTACGCATATATTTTTTTCGTGTACGTCGGATCGAAATAATTAGACCAACAAAAGAGTAAGCCGGTGTCGAAAGTGGAAAATCGAAATAAAAGAATGTATCAGATAAACCGTGCTTCGCAGTGCTTGGCTGTTCTGGGCTGGTCCTATTACCTCCAAAGCCTTGCTTTATAATAAATTACTGTGGCCTTACTGTGCGTTTGCTTTGCTTGGCTTAATACCATTGTGTTCATGCCATCATAAGTAATTTTTATTTCTCTATGCCTATATATTTAAAATAAATCTTTGGTATGTGTACAAAAAAGTTCTGCATTTCCTTTTTTATTTATTTGTCAATATTAAATAATCACCTCAGCTTTCGTGCGGGGAACGCAGAGACCAATAATTATTTATCTTTATTAGAAGCCGTTTGAAATAACTGCAATTTTAACAGTTCCCAAAACTTATTTAACTTGGGGCTTAAGGGGCTTGCGTATAATATAAAAACATTACCCATATAATTTAAAGCGAATTACTTTGTTGTTTTTGTAGGGCATACGTGTATTGAGTGGTTAATTTTATAAAAAATGAATTAAAACTGCAAGTAACATCGTAAAGAACTCAATAAGTTTTATAAACCAAGATCATATAACAAGCATACGCACGTAAAAAGACGGATTAACAAGTCATTTTCTATGCTCGTTATACGTGTAATGGCTTCTTGTTTTTATCCATAGGGCATAGGGATAAAAAGAAAAGTATAATAATACATTAAGTGGAGGGGGAATGGGACTGACCCGAGCGGGTTTGCATACGGCGCGCCGCCGGGCTCCGACAGCCGATTGACAATGAGGTCTCATTAAGTCAACTTGTTCGATTTTTACGAGTAGGTTGCCAATCGTGATTCGCATATCAGCATCATGTATTCGGGAAGATACTGAGATCCCATTTGCAAGGTACATATTTTTGGCGCGGAAGAATAATATGTAATCAGTAGCAATTTTTTGTATAACTGTGCGTTCTTTTTAACTGTAACGGTGTAAAAATTGCTCATTATTTTATCGTAATATACTTAGTATATTATCGTAATATTAATACTGTTATATCGTACTATATCGTAAAATTAATACTATTATTAATACTACGTAATATTAATACTATCGTAATATTAATACTACGATTATTATCCGATGGATTTACTGGTTATTGCTTTAATACATTTTGCATTAAAGCAGTAATTTTGCATATTGTATTAATAGTTATAAATTACTAGTATGATTCATAAATTCACTTTTATTTAATTTTAATCGCATATCGATATTCTATAAGTTTACTATATACCCTAAACACGAACAAATTAATACTTTCTCAATAAATGAAGTACTGATTTACCAGTGTGTAAGTACTAATTATCTCAATTGCTAATAAACGAACTACCTGTTATGCTGTAAGCGCTTAAATGTGCCTACTTTGTCGTTGCGACAACGCCTCTGGCGCTATATGACAATAATGTAATCACAGGTATATTAATATGAGAAGCGATAAGTACCTCGCGTAATACTTACAACGTGGGCGTGTTCATAATGTAGCGACTGACACATTTCAAGCGAGTAATTCAGTGTAATTTAAAAATGTCTTGGGCTCGTGAATAAGGGAATACGGAATATGATACGGGCTGCACTGTTCCCGCTATTCTGCCGTTGATGGAATATTTCTAGCGTTCCCGACGTAGCCGTTAGATTTAATGCTGCAAACGCTACGCTCAATAGTGAAAAACATCTATGCGTATATGTTATAGGTCTTAATTGTATTTGACTTAATAATAGTGATATACGTTTGAAGAAATATATTATGTTATGAAGGGAGTGATGAATATAGAAAAAGAACGTCAAGTGGCACGGATAAAAATATTTTGTTTGGCGAGCTGAAACTTGGTAATGTAATTGTAATAAAAATGTATTAATAAAAATCATTGTCTACAAACATTGAGAATTATGATGTTTGCAAAGATGTGAGAGATATATGTAAGGTTTCTATAAATACTTCTATTCACAAATATTCAGTCAGATGATGGAATTCATGACTACAGTTCCAGTTCAACTTTCATAATTAGGTAAAAATGTCTTTGCTACTGAACTTATAATAAACGGTTAGGGTCAATTTTATGTTAACTAGACAAAATATGGACTAATTATATGCTTTCTGATTAATTAAGATGAATTAATGAAATGGGAGAGCGCAATCAGTCCGGTCCGTGCAGGTACGTGCCACCCTTAATAATATTTTCGAAGGCGGCAGTCGCGGCCGCGGTGGCCGGTTGCGGAAAAACCGGAATAACGTTGACCAGTTATTTGTCAAAAATAAAATTATGTTCTGATTATTATTTCAATCGCGAGGCAGCCGCGCGGCATCCGCCGGCGTCCCGCGATACAGGCGATAAACCGACAATAAAATATATAAATAATTCATACTGGGGACGCGGGTATTGATTCGCAAGAACGTGTCTCATATGTTTTATTGTCAGTGGTATTAATAAATGGGAGCAGATGTGCGCGCGCGTTGTTCTTGCGTCCCGGTGATCGCGTTCTGGCAGGCAGTTCAATTAATAAAAATCAAATCGTTTTCACGGGATCCATTTCTTATGCGAGCGAAACGCACTCATCATTGACCGCTCTTCAAATTGTACTGTTGTCAATCAACATGGCCATGTTGTTATTCGAATTTAAATTCAGTTAAAAAACTTGGAGATGATCTTGATAAGATGGTCTTGATAAGATTAAAAAACTTGGTTATTGAAATGTATATGTTCTATGGTAAAATTTATGATAAATCTTAAAATATCTCTAGCGAAAAGTGCTATATTCTGTAAGATTGTTAGAAATAGGTATATACTCTAGAATAGTACTATATTCTGTAAGATTGTTAGAAATACCAAACGTCTCTTTATATTCTGTAAGTTTTCTATTATCCCTGTATAAGACACTCCTATATCAAAACAGTGAATTAATGGTTTAGAAGGCAGATTAATTTAGACCTGTCAACAACATATACAACGGACATGCAAAAAAATACATAACTTCACGCCTGTAATCCCGAAGAGGTAGGCAGAGAAATGCAGAACACTTACACGTGTCACCGGTTATGTTTACGTCCCACTATGGAATAGGTGGTGAGCCTATTGCCATGCATCGGGCACATATCCAGACTTCGAACCACTACTAGAAAATCTAAATTAGAATATTTTGTAGTGTTCGACCCGGGAATCGGGACCTCCCGATCCGCAGTCGCACTTGTAACCAACACGACCAACGAGGCAGTCAAAGTAAATAAAAAATAAATACATTGAATAACTCTATTATAAAAAATCCTTAAATGATTGAAAGTTTAAAAGCTTGCGGCTACGAATGCGAGTGGAATTTCACGATTGTAACGAAATAATTCACGAGGTACAATTGTTTTTATATAAAACGGATTTGTGTGCATTATAATTTATTTAACTATTCGACTGAATATAAGAACGAATGAAAACGGCTCGTATACCCCAGTACCAAGCTTGAAAAGGAATATATTAGAAATATAATAAACAGTGTAAGACTATTTAATATAGAATCTAAGGTTTGTTTAGTTATTTCATTGTATATCGATTCTCCTTATTCTTGAACGTCAATTCCGTTCTATAATCAGAAGAGGTCTGGAACATGCTCCAGTAGTCTGCTGCATTGCAGATCTAGCAGAATTCAGGCTAGCGACCGCTGTTTGATATTTTCTTAATGTTATTCGAAAATATCCCTTTAAAGAATCAAATTTAAAAGATCAATCTAGACCTAGGAGACCATTAACATTTAAGCATTACTTCTATTTGCATTATAAATCTAAATTTACATTTATTTATGGTAAAATAAGTCAACACATTAATGGAGATATTTCAAATAATTTATTTTACATACTTATTTAGCATTAAATTTATTTTATTTCAAAATTTATTTCTATATAAAAATAAGCCATGTTAGGGAAGCACAGTTGAGTCGGAGTTCTCGTATCGCGCTCGGCGATTTTAAACGTTTTATGAAGTTCCGTTCGTTAGTGAGCCGAGTTTTGGATGACCGCATCCTTTTGTTAAGTTTGTTTTATCATTTGTCCGGCGGAGGCAGCAGCCTGAATGAATTCTAAAACTTTTTGGCCGCCTCGTTATCATTTTTGATTTTATTTGCCGCTACAATTGTTTTACTGTTTTGTTTTTGCTGTTCATTTGTTCTGGGTACTTATTTATTCGAGCATAGAAGAAAAAGCATTAGGTAGTATTAGGAAAACAATATATTGTAGTTTTGGCTTGGCTAACTATTGGAATATCACAAGCAACGTTTTCAAATCAAGATAAAAGAACAACGTTTAAAAATTCTTTAATATATTTTTGGCGTTATTCGAACAATGAACACATTCAACGCCAATAATAATGTATTGTAGTGGATAATTCCTTGTATTGCTCATTAATATCTAAAGTAAAATAGTGACATAGGACATTCTGAAATCTAATTTTATAACACTGAGCGAAACTTCACTGTAAAAGAAAAAAAAACGGAATGTATAATATTAATCGCTTTTTGTAATTCTATTGTTTTTATGCACTATGTGTATGTTATAAAAAGTTAAAAAATCACTTAATTTTCACTTGACGTTACTTCATTAGTTTTATATTAAACTTTACACTCGTTATGACTGAGTATTTAGTGAGACTGGCTGCACTTGTTGAGAGCGCCGCGGAACTCGTTCAACGTTCGCGCGCTCGACGTGACGCGAGCGACTGCGCTTCCCGCTCATTCATTGAACTAAACACATTTACTACTTTATCTCGACTGAAATTCCTTACTTTTCCTATTTTTCTTTTTCACAAACGTCGCCCGTTCTAATTTATAATCGGATCGAAGACGTTCGAAATTCGAATCGCATTTCAAATACCGCTGCGCTGTTCCTTTAACTATGGCTTTTCATTTTGTGGCCAATAACATACTAGGTATATCGTTTCACGTTTAAAAATCACGTATTATAATCACATTATGTTGTTATTAATTTTGTGCTTTACCTACACAACAATTTTTACTATTTTATTTATTTTAATTTAATCCTTTATACACCTACTCTTAACTCTTTATTTGCACCAGCAAATCAATTCTTTAAAATGTTCTTGCAATGGACTTTTAATAGATTTGTACTTTTAATATTCATTTTAGTAACAATCGAAGTTTTTTCGAGAATGTATAGTAGGCAAACATAATTAACGAGTGCGGCGTGGGTGTGATTCTTTTACGTTAACTTGAGACGTTGTTAAAGCTGAAATATACTCGTACGAGATATTATAACTATAAAGATATGAAATCATATACGTATGAAATCATATTATGAAATTAGCTTTAATTTTAAATATACCTATATATAGTTTTTGTACATTAAAAAAGTTCGTTACCCGTCCTTTTGGACTTTATCTGTGAAATATTTAAATATTTTATATTCACCTATATTGTCCCTCGTCGTATGAATTGAGTTCTGCCTTTTTGAAAACTTACAATTTAGTTATAAGACTTTGTAAGTAATAATCATAAAATTTTGATAAAACTGAATAGTAATAGACAATTCTATTTCTTTGTATAGGTATACATAAATACACAAATATGCACATATTAAGGAGTTTTCTATGAAACACTTTTAATTACGTGTTTACTCTTCATTGGTTTATAAAATGAATATTATTTCTACATTTGCTCGGTAATCCTTTGTTAGCCAGTATGGATATATCACAAGCGGTTATACCTTCATAAATGTTCTCGAAGTTGAAAATGTGTCGGCCACTTATATTTAAATTTGAATTCGCTATTCTTACTGATTTGAATTAACTTTTTACGCTTTGTTCCAAATTTCGGCTCCACACTTTTCAGCAATTGGACTGTGCGTTGTTACACTCGCCAGTTAGAAGCTCAAAAATTCATACATGAAAAATTACACGAAAGAACTAATATCACCAAATTTTTAAATTTCCTGTATTGTTCCTGTTTTTTTTTGAAAAGTGCATCACGAATCATTGGCACGTAGTTCTTATGAATCAAAAACGCTTTATCGTTGTTAAAATGTCTCTTGATAATTGCATCTTGTGCCTTAAATTTTACAATCCGCCTTCATACGCCTCCGTAAACGGCTTACTGACACGCATAAACGCAATCCAGTTGTATCTAACGATTTATTTGCCTTCCTCATCCTCAGCCATTTGAATTTCGAACAGATACAATTGGCCATTCCACATGTCACCTATAATACTTCGGCGTGATATTTAAATTTGGAATTAAAATTAAATTGACAATATCATAATTATCATCATTGTTAGCCTCTAGATGTCCACTGCTGGACATAGGCCTCCCCTAATCACCGTCACTGCGTCCGGTCCTGGACCTTGCGAATCTAGCAGCTTCCCGCTTTCTTCTTCAGGTCGTCGGACCATCTGGTAGGAGGGCGACCTACGCTCCTTTTACCGAGATGTGGGCGCAACTCGATAACATTGCTTCCCCATCGGTTGTCGGTCATTCCAGGGATGTGGCCTGCCCATCGTCACTTTAACTTACTAATTTTGAGCGCCACGTGTGGTGACCTTGGTTCATCTACGGATTTAACCGTTTCGGATTTTGTCACCTAGAGAAACATTTCATTCATAATTACATTAGCATCACTTTTGAAAAGTCCAATGAGTCCGCAATCACTTATAGATATGTGACCACCAGCATAACGACAGTGATGTCAGGAATAAATATGTAAAATAAATAAAATAATATTTCAATGAAGATCTCGCAAGAACATTAAATTTTAAGTTCTATATATCTGAAATATTTATTGTTAATATTCATTAATTTAACTATTATACATAAGAAGTTATTGTCATTTTTATATCGTACATAACAATATAAATAAGAAAAAAACAATAATATCAGTAACAGTACAACGCAATTAGTACAGTTAAATGTATAAAAATAAAACATATATCGACGCATATTGGGACGGTATGGTGAAATATATTATACATCGAAAAATTTTAAGTAATTCCTGATGCTTTCACCGTTAATGGATCTGTGTATGGATGCATTAGTTTTATTATTCAGGCAAAAATTACTGAGCAAATTATGTTTAGCCATCTACATATTGACTGAGGATGTGTTTTAAATAAATCGCAGTGTTTCATACTTATAAACATGTTTATTTATATTATCACGTCAGATCCCTTACACGGTAGACAAAGAGCATCGAACGTAAATATCTCTTGCCTTTAAAGACTTGACTGGCTTCTTGTACTGCTCATTATCCTCACATAAATATACTGTCTTGGATTATTTATTTAATATATTGTACTGTTTTATTAAAACACCGATAAAACTCAAAAATAAATTTATTTTGTCTATAACTAATATAAATTACGATATCACATTCGACCAGCTGCTCTTAATCATGTCAGCAGCCTTTTCAGCGATCATAACTGCTGGAGCGTAGTTGTGCGCGCTGATCGTTGTAGGAATTATACTGGTATCTGCCACCCTGAGGCCATCCACTCCATACACTCGAAGCTCAGGATCCACAACAGCATCAGGATCTGTGTTGGGTCCCATTTTGCAAGTGGCCACCTGATCATTTAAAGATATCACCAGTGTCCTGATAGCGCATTCCCAGTACGAATCTGATCCCGGAGGATGCGTAGCGCAGGTTGGATACGAAGCTAAATGCAGCTTAGCATTGTACTTGTGGAACGGCTGAGATTCTCCCAGCTTTATAACGTATCTTACAGCCTCTTTAAGAGTTTCCAGATCTCTCGGATCTGTGAAGTAGTTGCCGTACAGTTTGGGATGAGAAAATGGACTAGTGTCTCGTAGTTCTAAATAGCCCCTGGATTTTGGGTGCAACAGTGTAGGTATCGCTTGCCACGTGTCAAAACCGTGGAGAGAACTGAAAGCAGTGTTATACGTTCTGTCAGATAGCTTTACGCTTTTTCTGATTGCGCCCCCATTGTCCGAAGCTATGGAAGCTCCTAGATCAATCAGTTCTATATCAGGAATATTATCTGGATCATTAGACTGTGCTGTTTTTATGTACCCAATAGCTTCAACATTCGAGGGCGTCGTCAAAAGCCCGTCTCCAAATTGCATCCATTGCAGAAAGTTTGGCAATGTGGCTACTTTGGCTTCCATAAGGCTAGCATTAGTACTGTTCAGCTTAAATATTACTCCCGGGAAACCAACGTGGTCGTAAAGGGTTCTCCCTACTTTCGAGTCTTTAATCACGGGAATTCCAAGTGTTTGCAAATGTTCCTGGGGTCCTATTCCCGACAGCATGAGTAGTTGCGGCGACGCTATGGGGCCTGCTGCTAGTATTATCTCTCTCCTGCATCGTACCGTGTATTTGATGTTATTTTTAATATAGTCAACAGCGTATGCTCTTTTGCTATGAGGTTCTATGATTATTTTCGTTGCTCTAGCATCTGTTAGTATATGGAGATTCTTCCGTCTCTTGTGATTGTGCAAGAAGGCCTTAGCAGAACTCAGACGGTGGCCTTTGTTAGATACTGTTTGCACGTAGCCGAAACCTAGTTGATCAGGTGAGTTGTAGTCGATGGTAGGATTTCCCCAAATTCGACCTGCTTCGAGGAACGCTTCCACAAGGCCCGTTCTGGAAGATAAAGGATGAAATTAATATTTTTATTCACACTTTTTGTAATGTTATGGATACCTCTTGTAAAAAATCATGTATTTTCTTAACTTTTTGACATTTAGTTCAGACACATCAAACATTATTAGTAT